>VMBQ01012277.1:4590-19120 GCA_007657795.1 Dreissena rostriformis | reverse complement strand
TTTAATTACCGAAACTAATTTTGAATACTTTTCTATTTATTTTTTGTTGAATGTAAGTTTGCTTCAAACTGTAAGCATCAAATTTTGCACAGACGTTCATAATTATTTTAGTTTACAGTAAGTTTAAACAGTTAAGAAATACGTGAAACATACGTGGAGTGAAACCCTATACTCATCGCAAAATTTGTGAGACGATTACACAAATTGAATAGCTTTAGACACGGTCTTTGCCAAAATTCAAACTTATTAGACAATATGACCGATAAATCATATTGTTCGAAAAAGTCTGGTCGCAGTGTAAGGCGTGACTAATTAAAGGATAAGCCATGTGGAATATCGACCTAAACAAGGCCCTTGTCATTATCCCCTCGGGCTTTTACTGTAAGGGTGTTATCTGTGTATTCATGTCGATGTTTCTGGCGATGTATACGGCCTGAAAACAGCAATTTAGAGAGTGCATTTTAAAACCAGAGAGTCCATTTTTTCAATCGCCAATATCATGAAAATCATATTTGTGATCGCCAACCAGGAATTGTAATCGCCAAATGTGATTTTGGCGATCGGTAAAGATATGTTACCTCAATAGTCTGTCCGTCGTTTCTCTGCCAGCCAGTGGCAGCATGAGTGAAATAATTCACGAGATACGTCACGCGCCTCGGCGGCTTGAACTCGTCAAGGTAGGTCGCGCCGCCGGCGTGAAAAGTGACGGCCTTATGGACGTATAGGGTGTACAGGCCCAGGTTGATGCTAGACGAGACCTTGGAGAGCCACGACGAGGACAGGATCATGTACATTGTGCCCGGCGCCTGACGACCACCTGGGTGGAGTTTAACAATTATTTATGGGTAATTGTATTATTATAATTTATTTATTATTTGATTATATTTTAAACAGTTAATAATTACTTATGTGTAATAAAATTTACATGTTAAAGAGTAGGGCTCCAGTGCACATGCATTTTTTTTCCAGAATTTTTCAGTCAAAAATAAAATCAAACCATTTGTAATCAAAAAGATGAAAATACATGGCAATAAAAAGAAAACATGCCGATTTCTGATAAAAACCTATTGCGCATGAATAAACAATATACATACACACATTAATAAATAAACATGTATATGAAAATATTATCTTCATACTATTGTATCCAATAAAATATACGCATTACTCACTGCTGTATGAGAAAATAGAGGTTAGACAAAGTGCGTTACCTTCCAGGCATATCGACGCAGTTTTCCCAGCCTGTTGTAGCACCGCCACCACCGCTTTTTCTCTGGGTGCGTCCTGGTCGGCCCGAGGGACACGGGTGCGATCCACGGTCTCGGGGTAACCGAGCTCGAACATATGGTATTGCAACGCGTGGTACTGGCTAGCGATGTCCGCGTCCTCAGTGGGAATCTGTGGAACAGGTTTATATCAAGTTAGGAAAGTTATTTCGATTTTGATCAAATTCGGGTTGCCATCTTAACAGTGTTGCTGTTGCAATAACATAATACTTACTGTTCGCCCTCACAGCCCCCCACCCAAAGAAAAAAAACAACAACAAACAACAACACACAAAAAAACAAACAACAACAACCCAGCAAACAAACACACAAACACACTTTGTGCAACGTACCCCCTTAGTCCACGTGGACGAAGGTCCCAGATTTGAATCCTGTTTCCATCCAACCTTCGTGCTCGTCTTCGTCGTAATCTTGAGGTCTTTCAAGTGTTCGCCGTCGGTGTCATTTTCGATGTTCTTACTCGCTACGATATCCATTGCTATATCCGCTTCTTGGAAACGAATCGTGTATGAAGAGTTTCAGTTAAGATTGTTTTCTCTGAAATTAACAATATCGAGATAGAGATGTGTCGCGTTTACATGATATGAGCCGCGTTCTGGGAAAACTGGACTTAATGCCTGAGCGTCAAGTGTCATTCCAGATTAGGTTGTGCTATCCGCACACAATAATCAGGGACGACACTTTCCGCCTAAACTGGATGTGTGTCGAGAAAAGTCTTCCTTCAAACGAAAATTACAATAAAAGCGGAAAGTGTCGTTCTTTATAAGCCTGTGCAGACTTCAAAGGCTAATCTGGAACGACACTTGACGCACATGCATTAAACCATCTTTCCACAGTGCGAGGCTAAAATAATAAGCCTACCTTCCTACCAACCCGGTTATCCTATTATGGGTCGCGTTAACAATATTCAGGACTTGCTCTAAACTGTCTAATGGTTTAATATTTGTGTCCAAACCTTTGATACTGCAACCTCTGTTACATATCTGATTATGAGTGATGAACAAATTATAAGTGCTTATTCACAATACTTGTACTATTCTGTTTATGTTACTATTCTCTTTGCTGTTAACATAATGTTCTAACAATTGAGTATCTTATACCCGAGCGCTTTCGACTAAACGTCTTCTTCATGGATGTATACAGATATAGACCCAGATCTATTGGTATCGATATTCACTAACTTTCTTAATACACGCAGTGAACCGTATTTTTAACGAGTTAATAATAACCAAAATCATTGTTTCTTATCAGAAGACAAGATCAAACAACGCTGGTTTAATGATAAATGCAAACAAAAGCGGGCGGACTATTTACTAACAGTTTATGAATATAATTTCAAAAAAAAAATGAAAATTCGAGGGCTGCAATGCTTGCTTCGAAGAAACATTATAAGTATTTTTGTAGACAAACTAAATCAAGGCATAAACATGCACAATGCAGGCAAATGAATGACTTAAGTCGTAAAGCGCCACGCGAATTTTGGAAATTATTTAAGCAGAAATCACCATATACGAACGCGGAAAATGTATCGATTCACGAATTTTACGAATACTTTAGAACTTTATCTTCTGACTCTGATGTCAATATTAATAGTAATGAATATGACGAATTCTTACAAGAATTCGATCGTATTGAAAATCAGTCGGAACTTGATAAACCTTTTTCATAAGAAGAAATTAAAAAAAGGATCAAGCGTCTTAATTCTAACAAAGCGGCCTCACATGACAATATTATTAAGAATATTTCAAAGAAACAATCGATTTTATAGCCATACCCTTAGAAATATTATTTAACTACATTTTAGATACTAAACTATTCCCAAAAAGTTGGTCGTCTGGAGTGATTCTACCAATTTATAAACGCGGAGATGTTTCCGACCCTAACAATTACAGGGGCATCACGCTGTTAAGCTGCTTTGCTAAACTTTTTACCGGAATAATAAATGAACGTTTAAAATCTTGGGCAGAATCATATGATATCATAACGAATGCACAATTTGGTTTTAAACCGAATTGTAGCACAGCCGACGCAATTTTTATTCTCAATGCTTTAATCGAAAAACAGCTACATAATAAATTCAATTCAATTCAATAGTTTATTGGCAATCCGGCATTCTGCCTTTGGCCAAGAACATATATACAAAAGAGATGTGGCCAAGACAGGGAATCATACAATATAACATATAACATATTTAAGTATAAACAAATATGTCAACAACAAAAAAATGAGTGCATAATAACAAATAACATGTAAGACTATGCAATACATTACTGCGTGAAAACATGCAATTATACATCAGCTAAACGGTTTACTTTCTCGGATCTAAGTTTAAAAGCTTCTGTCAAAAAATTTGCAATAGTTTTGAGTTTTAGAACATTTGTGCAAGACATCATTGATATGTATTTACTAATGGTAGGCCAGGATGTCCTGATATTATATTTTATACGCAAATCGTTATATAATGGACAACAAAGTAAAAAGTGATATTCCGATTCACATACATTTTGATTACAAAGTTTACACTTCCGCTCTTCTCGGGGTATTCTATTATATCTGCCAACTTCAATTTCTAGACAATGTGAACTTAATCGAAATTTGCTCATTAGGATTCTGGAATTTTCGTTGGATATACAATCAAGGTATTTTTCATATTCGAAGCTTTTTTTAAATTTTAAGTAGAATTCCATTTTTGGCTGTAAAGATAGTGTATCACTCCATTCTTGTACAAATTGATCTTTAAGTCGTTGAGTTACCATGTATTCAATATAGTCTGTTAATTCAGGAATATTTAGCATAAAGCCAAAGCCAAGGTTGTTTAAACTGAATTTTAAAGCCTTGCACCATAGATTATTTTTCGTACAATTTAAATTGGTTAAAATATGCATCTGTTCCGTAAACACTTGATATAATACTGAATTTTGATTACTTACAATTTTCCTCCAATAACGCAAAGCCCTTAGTTTGGCAATAACAGCTAAAGGGAATCTGCCCAATTCACCTAGTACAGCATAGTTCGAAGTAGATTGTTTTACACAGAGAATATTTTTGCAAAATTTGTAATGCAATTTATCAATATCAGAGATGTCATAGATGCCCCATACTTCAGAACCATACAGGATGATTGGCGCTACTAGTGAATCGAACAGCGAAAGTTTGGTTTTGACATCTAATTTGACACGGCTAAAAATAGATAAAAGATGATGATAAGCTCTAAGAGCTTGTTCATTTAATATTTTTACAGTATGAGACATATTTCCAGTGTAATGGAATTTTATACCCAGGTACACAAAATTGTCGACTATCTCAATGAACTCGTTATTTATTAACCATGAATAGCTGCACCTGCTTTTTCGTTTTTCAAATATGCAAATTTTCGTTTTATTTACATTTATTTTAAGACCCCACTTATTAGAGTAAAGGTAAATATCGTTAAGTTGGTTCTGAAGGCTTACTGGGTTAGTGGTAAATAATACAATATCATCAGCAAATAACATCATAAAAACAGATAGCAGATGCAAATCATCATTTGTAAAATTGTGAACATTAATACAATCTTTAATATCATTGATAAACAGTATAAAAAGTAGAGGTGACAGAGGTTCTCCTTGTTTTACACCAAGAGAAACGTCAAAGAAGTCGGAATATGACATATCCTTACTGTTTTTTATACATGATTTAACATTTGCATATATACATTTTATCATTGTAATCATTTTGCAGCTAAGACCTGATTCAATCTATTTTATCCATAATGCTTCGTGGATAACTGTATCGAAAGCCTTTTCGTAATCAATGAAAGCACAATATAATTTATGTTTCTGCAATAGAACATTTTGAATAATGCTGTGTAATATAAATATACAATCAGTTGTACTTCGTTTGTCTCTGAAACCGAATTGAAGTGGATTAAATATGTTTTCTTCGTCACACCAACAATTGGTTCTGTTTCTAAGACATAATGAAAATATTTTTGAAATAACATTTACAAGGGTGATTCCTCTATAAATTGAAGGATCCTTATTGTCACCTTTTTAAAATATAGGTATGACTGCACCTTTGCACCAAGATTCTGGATACAAACCATGATCAAAAATGTAATAAAATATTTTAGTTAGATATGGTGAAATAAAATCAGTCGAATCAATAAAGAAATCGGCTACATTCTTGAACAAGTCACAGCTTTTGTTACGCTTCATGTTAGATATCGTTTTTCTTATTTCGTCTACAGTGAAAGCGCACTCGAGCGTTTCAATGGAATGCGTCGGATTAAGGTCATTAAAGTCATCAGCATTAAATGAACTGCTATGTGCAGTATTCGATGTTTGACTAAAATGATTTAAAAATTGGATCATCTTAATATCATTATTGTCGGGAGTACTTTTCTTTTTATATTTATTTATATATCGCCAAAAATGTTTTTGATTAGTTTTGCTCAAATTTGCTAGTGTATGTTTTTCTTTATTGTAATATACGCGTTTTGTCTCCCTTTTAACGCGGCAGTAATTGTTTCTGGCATGTTCGCGTCACAGGGATTACGTTTAAAGATTCGTTTACATTCATTAAACTCCTTTTTGTTTAGTCTACATGCCTCGTTGAACCAATTTGATTTCTTATCACGTTTATTTTTACTGTTATTATTGCCTGTGTGAGTAGTTTTACCGTTACTCTGAAACGAGATGTCAAAAATAGTATTCGATAAAGCATCGATACAGTTATCCAGATTGTCACGGTCCGAAAACAATTTATTTGTTATTTCATTAAACATGTAACTTTTCTCTTCTAAAGTAGTAGTTAACAAATCTATATTATTTTGTTTCCAAGCTATTTTTTTAAAGCTGAGTCCCTTTTGTGATAAAATACATTAATTACAAAGCAACGTAAATTCAATCGGGCAATGATCAGAAAATTCGCTCAAATCTAGTACGTTTATAGTCTTTATACGCGTATACATATTATAATTTACGATCGCGTAATCAACAGTGCTTGACCCTAAAATGTTTCGACAAAAATTGTAACATGTGTTAAGTCCTGGTTCTAGGCGCCCATTCGCAATAAAAACACTATTTTCTTTACAAAGCGTAAGCAGTTTATTACCGAACGCATTCGTCTGATGATCCGCCGACAATCGTAACGGTAGAATATCAATTTGTAAATCTTGCTCAGGCATATTAACATAGCGGTCGAAATTTATATTATGTAAAAGGTCCGACTTTTGACCTATTCGCGAGTTAAAATCACCCGTTAAAACAACATCTCCAAGTTGGGTATACAGTTTAAGATCGTTCGATATTTGGTCAAAGAAATCAAAATCTTGTAAGATGGAATTTACATTTTTATACAGAAGGGACTCAGCTGGTGGTATATAGCAACCGCAAATATATACATCGTTTTCAAAACCGAAGCAATCTTTAAGAAGTTAACACCAAATGATCCCTTTTTCATTTATATTTACAACTTCAATTTTACCCTGATTTTCTGATTTTAATACAAAATTACACCTCCGCTATGTCTTTTCGCATTTCTGTTACATTTCGGCCGTGGACACGAGAAACACTCAAAATTATCAATATGAATATTAGTTGTTTTTGAATTCCAAGTTTCTGTAAATATTAACAAGTCATTTGCATTTATAAAGTTTTGAAAATCACTGTCCTCGAGTTTCGAGACAAGACCCTGTACATTCCATGATAAAAAAGTTAGCTGCTTCCGGTCGTCTTCCTAGCGTACCGTCGGTAGTTCGTCATGGTGACTTCCGGCGCTGTTCAGACGCTGTCCGCCGTATTCACCTCGGCCACATGGGAGTAGCTCCGGTACTGGACCTGCGGGTGGACGGTCGATGGTGTATTTGAAGCGATCGATGTAGAGCGTGTCGTATGATAGATTGGCCTGTTTTCCGTTCCGCTTCGCCTCAATCAAGTATGGCAACAGTTTCTTTCGGCGGTCTTGTGTTTGTTTGGGAAGTTGGTCGCTTACGCGGAAGTTACTGTTTTTTAGTTTATTCCATGCCGCTGATTTGACGGTCTGTTTGTCACCGAAGTAGTTAAACTTGGCAACTATTGGTCTTTTTTACCATGTTGGTAAGGCCCGATCCTATGTGCTCGATCGATTTTCATCAGGGTAGCTGCGTTGTCGATACTTAAATTATTTCGTAAAAATGCCACACTTTTTCTGTACAATTTTCGGATTTCCGGTCTTCAAAGCTGATTTCCTCATCGAAATTAAAGAATAATAAATTGTCACGCATATATCTTGTTTGGAGATAGATAATTGTTTCATTTAGATTAATGTTATCACTCCGATGAGACGTTATAATGTTTGACAAAACATCAATATTGGTTTTCATTTCATCATTCGTATTACTTTCAAAAGTACGACTTATCTCAACATCCGATAGCCTTTTCTCTGACTCAATAGATTTGGATTCTAGCGAAGCTACTTTGGATTCAACCATTACTAGTTTGTTCGAGATGTATTTAACGTCAGTTTCGATTTGGTCTAATTTTAATAATTTTGTTTGCATTTGCTTTTGGGTAGCTTCGATACTATTCAATTTACTGAGAATTGTATTGTACATATCTGAGTCCATTGGCGTAGCAGTGTGAGCTTGGCTGACATTTTGTGGTGAGGCTGGCGCGTTCATGTAAGCAAATTGCGCAGGACTCTGCTGGGTAAGATATTGGAGATGGGGTGGCATGAATGTTCCTTGGGCAACGGGGGTGCCATACAGTGGAGGCGGTGTTGTTGTTGGATTGCTGGCTGGTGGCGTATTGGTTGCCATTTTATGTACTTTTTCGGGATGATCGTTGAAAAAATCGGTGACGCCTATTCCTTGGAGCGTTTTTTACCCGATTTACCATGACACCTGGCCATGTGTAGAGAGTTGAGAGCTCACTTATAAATTGCCACACTCATCTAATGCACACACTACGGTTAACACAGTTGTCCCACAAATCATAACCACTGACGATAAGATGTATAATAATGCCTCCGGCAGTTTTCAGTTGTCAATTTGTAAAGGTAATTTGTGGAGATAATCTCATTCCTTGGATTCGAGATCGGACTGATATATGTTCAATAACACTGTCACGATCTGAACATATATTAAACACACGAAAATATGATACTTTTGTAGGAAACCTGCTAAAATCCTTTATTTTTTAATGTTAGTTAAGTTCCTCACAGTTTCACGCAAACGCATATCCTAATCAAATCCTGCGATAGTGTTAAATTCCAAAATTGAATTGAAAATCACAGATTTTAGCTTGTATCTATGAGAGCATAGAAAAACACGTCTGATCGCTGTCAAGGCTTAGTTTAGTAGTACTGTTGTCATCGTATAATAAATATAATTATTGCGATGTATGTTCTCAATTGTATACTGTGTCATTGTATACATCATTAATATTACAACATGTTAAAACTATCACAAGGGAAAGACCCCCGGTAATGTTGAAGAACATCAGGTCTAACCCTTTTTCCATTATGTATGGATGGACCAATGTATATATTTGTACAATGTCATTATTTGGAAATAAAATATGTTTTAAGTAAAGTACCAATCGGCTTTATAGTATGCTATAAAACAATTCCAGACATAATGAACTAGTCAAAAGCAACACGGGTGCATAACAAATAGCATACTTTGCAACACACAAATATATAAATTATGTGTTGGGAGATAATCGTACTTTTGTATAGAACTGTAGTTGCGCGAGAAAGAGATTTTTGAAGGTATAATTTACAGTATTTAAGCGAAAATAACAACTGATAACAGTATCGAACAAAATATGTATATGTATATAAAATTATATACAATATATACTAAAACATATTAAAAAGTATAGATTTAAGTAAGCTACAATGAGATAAAGTATATGCTTATTAAATGATAGGCATTGTTTTCAAGACATATTATGCCATTTTATAAAACAGAATGAGGTTCGTTCGATATTTGACTCACATGTCGCTAAACGTTACTTTTTTACCATATAAGATTTTGCTGTCGAACATTGAACTGTATGACCTTAGTTGCTCGTATCGGGATTGTGTATACCAAAAAAAACACCGCTTACAAAATCACAAAACCAACTGCTAGAGGTACGAATAAGACTCTATGAGAATAAATATCATTTACATGTAAATTTACCAAAAACCATGGTTACTATGTCAGTAACCCATCATGGTATACAATATTGTCGTAAGAATTATAAAAACAATCATAGAAACATAGTATTAGTGTTTTTAGACAGAGACGACTGAATGTTAATATATGGCTTATTCTTAGTATGCAAGCGTTGCGCTCATAAACAAGTAAGACAATACAACAATAACTGATATCTTAAAATAGTACATAGTAATCTGGAAAAAAAAATGTATTTATCGAGGTCCTGCTTTAATAAACAATAGCACTTTCTATTCTTATTTTTTTTTTTTTATTTACATCAAACATGTGTACTAAAAGAAACAATTTCATACGCATTAACGGACAGAAGTTGAAATACTATGAGAAGCAAGCTTTTAACGTTGAAATAAGCAATAGCTCTATGATTGAATGTATGCCTGCAAAAAAACCTGACGTAATAAGCGGGAAGTAACACAGAAATTTGCCCCACCTACTTACATTTCAAGAATGTTTTTTAGCGATTCACGATACTCCTTGTTCATCGGTTTTATAATCAATTGATCTCAAATGACATACATGTAAGAGTCAACACTTGATTTCCGAAAATGCACAACTTTGCGTCGTTTTATTGCCCTATGATTTGCTGATTAAAAGACAATGAATAATTAAAGCCTTACGTCCTTTTAAGCGGAATACAATTATGTACTAGTCGATCAACAGGCGCGCATCAATCTGGAGCAATGGTACATAACCGTATACACAATATTTTGTATAACAAACAGTTCAGTAGGCTTCCTAGTGGTTCAAAAAAGCGAATTTGACAAACTCGGAGTATTTTTGGAGTATCTTCGAGTCCGTTTCTGATCGAAAAGTTTCTGCAGCCTTTTTGAACCATCACTGCTTGATCGGACTCGAAACTGCTTTAGGATCGAAATTTCAAAAGTTTCAAAATTTAATGCAGCCGATTGTGTCATTCGGGACGGTTTCGGGATGTTCGGTAAACCATTGGCGTTCTTAAAACATCGCTACTGACAAGTGGAATAGATCTGTCTCAGATATACTTAAGCAAGTTATGCCGATCTGTTTGCCGATCGCATAACGTATCATTTAATGTCAAGTCCTATCAACAAAATCAGGCTTGTAAGAAAAAAATAGAGCTTGCATTAACGAACGCTTAAGTGAAATTTACACCAAGCGCTTTATTTTACAGAACTTTCATAATTCCATTAATGCAAGTCCCATCATATAAAGATTGACACTTTGGAGAAAGAAACTAGGTATGTAACTGTTTTTGTTTTATTAAATTTGCATTTTAAAACTTACTGAAGAGTAAGTGGCATTAAACACAACGTGAAAAGATGCTTTTTATGATCCTTTGCTATTGAATTGTGTCGTTTATTTATAATAGTTCAAGATATTTTGAGCAAACCATCTAAAATAAAAAAGGCCTATAAGTGTATACTTATAGTTTTCAGATGTAATTCAAGCGCTGAGTGATGCACCAGCCCATCCCAATCCTCTATGACCATGCGCGTCAACAACAGCAACATTAACCTTAGAGTATGTTGGCGTGCAAACACGTAATTCCCATTGTACCTCAATAGCAACCGATAACAAATAGTTATGTAGTTCGACATTGTCATTCATCTCGATTCTCAGATCCCATTTCATGCATGATTTTAACGCTTCTGCTGCAACCTTCTGGAATATTCGGAGCATGCTCGAATCAAATGTTATAAGTTGTATGTTTTATTCGAAAAGATTTCGGGATGTTCGTCAAAATTTTGGCAATCATTCTGAATGTTCTTGATCCCCTTCGCATTGACTCGGCATTTTCGGCAATATTTATTTTCGTTATATCTGCCACACGCGGATTCTGCAGAATGCAGAATGAAATCAAAGAGCTCTGGGAAAAGGATGTGTTCTGTCTCTGGAATATAGTATGACATTATGCCGATCGTGTAATGAAAGATGTTGACATCAACTTGTCTTGTTTAAACTTTATGATGCAATTTACATGTTTACAATATAATAGGTATGTGCATAACGTTTTTTTTTCTTCAAACTTTCTTTAATTTGTCTACGGTTCACAAATAAAGCAATACTGCTTTACTGTTGTCACTTATTTTTTGCAAACATAAAAGTCAAACATCAATTAATTCGCTTACATAGTTACAAATGAAACGAAATATACGATTACAAAACATTTAATTATCTTAACATTATTTAACACCGACGTTAAATTGCATCATGTCAAAAACGAAGCTGATTTGTCGCCTAAAATACCAAAATATGACAATTAATATACGCGGTATCTGATGGGATTGTCGGAATTGGTCCNTAATGATCTTTCAAAAATGACGTCAAACCTTGTTCTAGATTAATCATTTACAAAGATCCATATTGCCTGATAACTTTCTGTTGAATCACCATTTTCAGTAAGATATTGTTATTTCAAATTATGCTTATAAGAGCCACTTTGTGCAAAATTGCGTCTTATGCCATATGCGGCCAGCGTAACAGCTGATATAAAGTCACGAAATGTTTCGTGTTCTCATTAGCGGACATGCTCATGAACAATCTCCACGCAGAGTTTTCGTTCCATGCTTTCACATACAACCTCTGCCATCACAAGAAAATCCTACCAGATTCGGTAGGATGTTATTTTTTTTTGTTTAAGTATTATATTTTGAAAAGGAGTAATACTTTCTGTTATATTTTAAAAATAGTGTATAAGTTTAGGTTCATAATAAAAAACAAAATTGCTTAAATTAAAAAAGTAAAAATTACTGTTTACAAATTTAAAAATAGCCGTTGATACTGTAAGACACAATTATTGTACCACGTGGCTCGGCTTTTATGACATAGTTGGTTATAACGGCAGGGTTTTTAGAATAGATCATTTTATATAAATGATTCTATTTTCCGGTTAAACTTAAAACTCGTTTGTTTCCACAAAGGAAACAATTCTCCGGCACAATAGCCACATTCTATTTCGGCGTTTACACATTGTTAATAACTTATCTATGCCGTTGATACTGTAATACGCCGTTATTGTATCACGTGCCCCGCCTATCATCACGTGGTTGTGTATGACGGCAGGGATTTGATCCAGCTATGCTGGTTCCAGTCAAATCTCTGCGCGGAGGTTGGCTCATGAACAGTCTGCGCGGATACGCAGGCTGGGCTGGAGCAACGTGCCCGCATATGACATAAGACCCATTTTCGCATGATACGGGTCATTTTGAAGTCAGGTGTTCGGGAACCTTTAAACAAACGATTTGATAGTAAGGAATGTGTGCAGTGGATAGAGTACTGTCTGCACGATAACCTAATTCTTGAGTTCAATTCCTGCTCGGGGTGTTTTCGGATTTTCTACGAAATATGACATAGTGTATTATATTGTATTCTTTATTGTATACACATTTTAAACACACACAGAGAGTGTTTAAAATTTATAATATTCCAAACTTAAACAAATCGTTGTATATTTGCCGATAAAGGACCATACAATCTACATTTATTTCTTACACACAAGTCCTTATGTTTTTCATTCTATTTCAGCTTTCCAGGAGGATTGCCTGGGCGGTAGCGGTGCTTACTGGTCGCACCTGCGTACAGGTCTGCTGGACATCCTATGCTCACTGTGCAAGCAGCAGCACCGAGACGCCTGCATCAGGCGATACTGCAACTTGATCAACGTTGCCACCAATGGTTAATGCGAAGGGATGTTGCAACGATGTCGCCCGTTACTGTGTTACGGTTCTTAAACTATGTCGCAGATGCGTAGTGGACATGGTTTCCGTCTGGCGACCGGAAGGTCACGGGGTCAATCCACACTTGGGAGCGTTCTTTCAATCCCAACCCCCAAAGACACTAAGTACTGGTTCTATACAAGAAACGAACTTGATAGCGTTTCAATAAGCCCAAGGCTTTCGATGCAATAGAGCTAAAATAAATTGGTTTAAAGTTAAACTAATTAAACTAACATCGCTTGCGCCGGTGTTTTCCGTGCTTGGCAAAATAATAAAGGTGTCGATCGTGGAAAATGTGTGGCGGACAAGGGTTCCATGAAAACACTTGTAATGTTGGTGATGCTTATAATTGGGTACAACATCATTCTTTTCGGTTGTGTGTTTATGGTCTGGTCGCTATGTGTGTTAATAACAGTAACATATCATAATCATGTATGAGTGTGATTCATAATTAGTTTTAGTCCACGTATGTCTATAACTGTATCATTTTATGGTTGCCATTAAGCATTAAATGAATATTAATTATTTTACAAATAATTCACGTGTGTAAAGCAAACAACCGTCTATGTGACAGAAACAAGTCCAAAGTGTATAATCATGTCACGATATTAAGATAATGTTTAAGTCCAGACATCAATTTCTATTTATGTAAAAGCTACACGTATATATTAGAAATTTATCAAGTTAAGACATTACATTAATTCGGCTTCCATACTTCTCAACATTTGTGGAATAAGTAAGTACGATATAATGTTATTCGAAATAAAAATATAAAAACAACATATGCATATTTTTCATCGCAAGCCCGTTTCTAAAAAAGACTGAGTTAAAGGGACTGTAAACCACGAATGACGAAAACAGAAAAGTTCTAAAATACCAAAGGTGTGTACAATTATAAGTTTATATTGATTAAAATATCACGACTGGTATATAAAATTACTTGAAAAAAGTTTTTATTTTATTTTTACTTTATTTTTGTATTTATTTATTGTTACTGGGTATGCATACCCAGTAAACATAAATAAATACAAAAATACATGATTCATCGTCACGTGGTAAACCCAGGAATGCAAACTGTGCATGCGTAGTGAATTGTATATATTTTATATATAAAATGATCAATCTACTTGCGTTATTTATAGTGTGTATATCGTTATGTCACCTATTTTCGCGATTTCACATTGCGAAATTTTATTACCGAATATACTGAAAATATGAACTTTTTTCAAGTAATGTAATATACCCGCCGTGATATTTTAATCAATATAAACTAATAATTGTAAAAAATACGGTATTTTAGAACTTTTCTGTTTTCGTCATTCGTGGTTTACAGTCCCTTTAATTGTATTACGGGCAAAAGCCCGCGT
>VMBQ01012276.1:0-19350 GCA_007657795.1 Dreissena rostriformis | reverse complement strand
ACGTATTTATAAACTCCACAATTATATAGTTGTCATACTTAATGACGTAAACAACGACTCATTGCGAAAATCTATGACACAACTCATGCATTAGAAAAAGTCCATCGCACCTATCTTTTAATGATATAAACGACGCTTTTTATTTAATTCCTGTTGTCTTGGACAGTGTTGCCTAGAGTTACTAATTGTATATACATTGCTCTCGATTTTTCAACTTTACCGAATTCAGCCACTCTAAGAACTCCGGAAACGATATCTTCCCGTTTCCGTCTTGATCAATATCTTTGAATGCGGATGTAACGTTAATTTTNATGTTAATCAGTTATAAATAGCGATAGTATATGTTGCATTGTACTACGAACGACGGAATGCTTAGGGCATGTTGTACCCACTTGTTATAATAAAACTGGTAATAAACGACTCTCTCTGTGTTTAATGTGAATCGCATCACATATATGTGTCAATACATGTGTAATAGCGCGTAACAGACTAGAGACACGCGAATTCAAAATAAAGTGGATTCAACAATGTCTTATGTACTAATACAATACACCAGGTTGTTAGTTTATCTTACATACTTATTCGTACCTTACTCATTTTTAAATAGTTTAACAAAAGAAAGGACTTTTACGCTTCGAAAAGATATGGTTAATGTTGCACACTATTATGGGAATGTAGCAAAACAATCGAATATTATGATACATTTAATATAGGTTATGGTCCAGCAAATTGGCTCTTATATAGAAAGAATCAGTAAATTCGCGTCAAACGTCTCAATTATTAGACTACCAGAGTGTAACCAGTTGTAGAACATTCCTATATGAGTTTGTTTGGTCGATATACAATATGCGAAAACAATAACAGAAAATGAACGTTGTTAATTATATCTTAAAAGGTTATCACTAATTACCAGATAAGTTTGTGTCAGTTCTATGTAAATTGATATTTATTAAATACAGTATTAAAGTCAGTTATTAATACCATAACAAAATATAGAGTGGGTTGTGTGAATATTATCACCTCTAATCGTCATTACTATGTTAAACAAATAAGTCACATACTTTAAAGTTTATAAAGCTCCTGTATTTTGTCTGCCGTGACAAGCTATCTCGTGTATGTAAACAGCACTTATGTGTTTGCTTGACTTGTGGGATGAATACTACAAATACGGGATTTTAGGTGCTAGTAAACTTTCATTGTTCAACGTACATGTTCATCACTCAAGCACAAAATGTATACTTCTTTAGCAACGTATTTATAAACTCCACAATTATATAGTTGTCATACTTAATGACGTAAACAACGACTCATTGCGAAAATCTACGACACCACTCATGCATTAGAAAAAGTCCATCGCACCTATCTTTTAATGATATAAACGACGCTTTTTATTTAATTCCTATTGTCTTGGACAGTGTTGCCTAGAGTTACTTATTGTATATACATTTCTCTCGATTTTTCAACTTTACCGAATTCAGCCACTTCAAGAACTCCGGAAACGATATCTTCCCGTTTCCGTCTTGATCAATATCTTTGAATGCGGATGTAACGTTAATTTTGTAACCAAGTTCAATCAACAAGCCTTTCAACTCTTCACAACTGATATACTGACTGCCATCTTTGTCGTATTTTTTGAACAGCTCCACTGCTTTGCAAACTGCAGTGAAGCGTGACTTGTCGTCCACCATTTTGAATCGCTCGTTGCTACGGAGCCAGGCGCATAATTCGTCGAGACTTATTTTGGCGTTGCCATCTTTGTCCAGTAGATGGTAATACACCTCCACTTGGGAAGGGGTTAAGCCTAGATCGTCTGTCAGTAAACTGGAAAGCTCCTTCCGATCGAGAAAGCCGCTGTTGTCCTTGTCGTACTTTTTGAACAGGCTCTTAATTACGATATCTGGGGTTGTGGGGTTGAAATAGGATTTGGCCATTGTCGCACAAACGACTGGAAAAAGACATAATACCCACTGTATTCATACAAACTTGAAGTTAAAACGTATCAAGCACACTTGTGTGCTATCAAGCACACTTGTGTGATCGAAGTCATATTTAAGTTATATCACTAGCACCGTTTTAATGGGCTGCAACATATATACAACATATTAAAATGTTAATCAGTTACAAATAGCGATAGTATATGTTGCATTTTACTACGAACGACGGAATGCTTAGGGCATGTTGTACCCACTTGTAATAATCAAACAGGTAATAAACGACTCCCTCTGTGTTAAATCAGAATCGCATCATAAATATGTACCGGTATCATTTAATGTGTTATAGAGCGTAACAGACTGGAGACGCACACGCGAACTCAAAATAAAATGGATTCAACAATGTATTTTGTATTATTACAATACACCAGGTTGTTAGTTTATCTTTTTACTCATTTTAAAATAGTTTAACAAAAGAAAGGAATTTTACGCTTCGAAAAGATATGGTAAATGTTGCAAACAATCGTGGGAATGAAGCAAAACAAGCGAATATTATGATACTTTTTTATATAGGTTTTGTTCCTGCAAAATTGGCTCTCATATAGAAAGAATCAGTCAATTCGCGTCAAACGTCTCAATAATTAGACTACCAGAATGTAACAAATTGTAGAACATTCCTATATGAGTTTGTATGGTCGGAATATAATACGCGAATACAATAACAGAAAAAAAACGTTGTTAATAATATCTTAAAGGTTGTCGATGATTACCAAATAAGTTTGTGTTAGTTCTTTGCAAAATGATATTTAATAATTACATATTAAAATCAGGCATTGATATCATTACAAAATATAGAGTGTGTTGTGTGAATATTATCAACCTTTTAACGTCGTAAATAGGTTCAAAAAAATAAGTCACACACCTTTAAGTTTATAAACCTCCTGTACTTTGTCTGCCTTGACAAGCTATCGCGTGAATGTAAACAACACTTATGAATGATGAATACTACAACTACTGGATATCATATGGTCGTAAACTTTCATTGGTCAACGCACATATTCATCACTCAAGCACAACGAATGAAGTAAACAACGACTCTTTGCGGAAATCCACCGCACAATCGTGTATCAGATAAAGTCCATCGCACATTTCATGATATAAACGACGTTATATCTGTATCTGTATTTCTTTTGACCTTGCAATCAATGATAACCCATGAACGTGGAAGCACTTATTTCCAATGGGGCCTTTGGTGTTTTGCTGAAGAGACAGCAAGTATAAGAGACAGTATTGAGATACATGTACAAGGAATCCGGGTGCGATACCCAAGCTCTTTGCGAATAGATCCCTTGGTTCTTTTACGTGCTCAGTGTGTAGCACCGATACACGCGAGAATTACATGGGTTTCATACCAGAACATCTCTAGTTGGGTGGGAATCACTTGAAGCATTTCTGAAATTTCCAGTGCCCCGGCCAGGGATTCAACCCACGATCTCTGGAATGGTAGACCAGAGTGTTACCACTCGACTACCGAACCACCACGTTCGTTATTTAATTGCTGTTGAATTGGACAGTGTTGCCTAGAGTTACTCATTGTATATACATTTTTATTAACACTCGCATACTAACAACAAATCCTTTTTTTTATAATCATTACTTTATGATTTTTTGAAAAAAAAACAAAAAAAAAGAACATCGTGCTGTGAACTAAACTGTTAAGATGATGTACATGTACTCCAACGAAACACTTTCAGACGATGTAAAAATTGAAAAATTGTCTGGAGAGCTCTTAAAAGCTGAATTCATGACACAAAACTGTCTACACGATGCATGTATTATTGCATTTAATAGGAAATTGTAGTTTTTGCCATTATAAGTATCATTTTAAGCATTATCATGAAAATAAAACTTGTTGAGACGATGTACAAATTGAAGTTTTGATAAATCTTTAATGTTTGACAAAGCTTAACAAGTTCCATAGTACCGATAGTTAGTAAGCGGGTACTCTGCGCGTCTAATAAGAATTTCTATAAGTATACAGAAATATAAGAATACCTTAGATTTATTACCTTCATACTCCAATGACACCGGCCTGACGTTGTTTCCACGTCCTTACGGCGACACAGGACGCCGCGCCGGTGGTCGTAGTGAGATTGCATGAATACGGACATGTTAAAAAATATGACTTCGGCATTTTAGCCCAGCTTAGGCAAGTGCTGTTGGAAACTATTCAGCAGACACCTGAGATAACAAGACTCACTGTAGAGGCATGTGTCTGCCTCCACTATATGATGCAAATGTGTTTCCTTAAACTACTGACGCAACGCTCGACAATGAACACGTAGACTTTACTGTTGTTTTTGTTCGTACCGCAAAGACGTGAACATACTTTACGTGGAACACGCTATAGGTGCAATGCAACAAGGAAACAGCGCGAATAACGGAAGTGGTACTTCAACCCCGTTGCGAGATCAGTTCTTTTGCAGGACAATATTGTATAAACTTGAACGCGAACAAAGTGTACTAGAAAAATGTCTGTTAGTGAGTTCGATTATAGATTTAAAACAAAAATGTGTGAGAAGAGTAAAGTGGCAATGTTATGATTATGTTAGTATGAGCGAAACACTATCGTAAATCGTTTTGTTTTGTTTTGCTTGACAATGTTTTTATTTATTTTTTAACCTTTTGAAGTGGGTGTACCATTAAAAGGAAGTAAAAACTGATCAAATTTCGGTGTTTTAAACAGTTACCTTCTTGTTTGTACAATACATTAACTGACACCTTAACTAGAGAATACGACGGAATGTAAAAAAATGTGCGTTTAGCTCAGATCGTTATCACACAGTCCAAAATGCGCTGATCTAAGATGGAAAATATGTACATAACTTCCTTACTGTTATTGTTTCCGTGCTATTTGCGTCATCTTACGCAACTACTAGGATTAAAGTCTGAAAAACTACGTTTTCACACTTGCGAGTACTGAGTTAAGTTGAGCAACGCTTAAGTTGAGTACCGGTAACTATTCAAGCACGCTCGTATTATTAGTTGAATGAAACTTTAGCCTAAAGATGATGACCCGGATACATTATGTGTCGCGTTCTGAGAAAACTGGACAAAATGCATGTGCGTAAATTGTCATCACATATAAGCCTGTGCAGTCCACACAGGCTAATCAGGGACGATTTTTTCCGCCTCAATGTTTTTGCTATGAAGAGACTTTCTTTAAACGAAAAATATCATAATAGCGGAAAGTGTCGTCCCTGATTAGCCTGTAGGAACTGCACATGCTAATCTGAGACGACACTTTATGCATATGCATTAAACCCCATTTTCACAGAGCGAGGTTCATATACACATATCTTTACTGATATCAGAGGATGATGCTTTCAACTGCTTTGTACAAGATCTCCAGTGTGATAATGAAATAAAGGTAAGGTGTGATCAAGCACCCTCATACATCCGGTTTAATAACAGTTGAAACACATATAAAGAATACCAGGTAAGTGTTGAATGCAGATAAATTTAAAATGAAATACCAAGCCATAAGTGGTTCAGGTTTTCATCCCGAGCGCACAAATAAACTTTTCTGTGTTCATTACTTACCATTTTTTTTTTGTATCCTATCATTTTCATATTTTTCTGTCTTCATTTTGAAAGTAAAAAAAAATGAAAATGGTTGAAAACACTAAAACGACATAAACTTGACGCCATGAAAAATGAACAAAATGATGTAACTATATTGCGAATGTTTGCTGTTACAACAGTGTTGAATACACCAGCAATTATGAGATGGGGTGTTTTCTCTTTAATGCGGTATGATGATCGGATAGAAATTATTATTTAATATGTGTTTTTTTTTGTATTAATAATTTCCAAAGTTTGAGTCCAGTCACACAATAACAAATACTCGTCCAAAGTTTAATATTGTACAAGCCACATGTCTTTTTTTTTAANTGCAGAGAAACCAACATAATAGTGAGGAATCGACTTGTCCCATGCGGGACACGAGAAAATGGTAGTTAATGCAAATCTCGTCATCTTGGCAATACGCGCATGACGAGATATCGAATGATAGGCTACACACCGGTAATTTAAGAGTAATGAACATTGGTAGTAACTATGTGTCGTCCATGAACTATGAACGATTATGTGACAACCTGAAAAGACTGGGATCATCATGTATTGTTTATTCTGGTATGATTTTTTTTCTGTTTAGGGGATAATCCGGCAACACATTTCCCCCGGCTATTATCTGTTTTGGTTAAGTGCCATGGGATATGGTGGGATATGGTGTAAGAAAATATGTTCCATTTTATATTAAAAAAAGGTTATGCCACCACTGAAGAGGGGACATTATGTTTGCCCTTGTTGGTCCATCCGTTTGGGCGCTGGCAAATCACTTGCCATTGGGTTGGTCTTCTTGGGTTAACTTTTATGGACATTAGCAGAGTTTTGAGACAAAGGTGCAATTAGGGTCGTCTGTGTCCTATGGAAGTCTGTCTAGTTTTTGACTGACAACTCAAACTCTTATTTCATAAATAATGCTGTTAAAACTTGTTGGTTTATTCAATATTACAGGTACAACAATTTCATGTGCTTAACATTTGCAGGAATTGAAGGAATCAACTAAACAACTACTGAGGCTGTGTTTAACAGTCGATCCAAAAAAGAGGTAAATCTTACATTATTTAAATGTTGTTCATAAATTTGTTATTTTTGTTGTAGACAAGCTTTATCTAACCTTTAGTTTTGAAATATCACCAATTAAAACTATATCTTCTTTCAGTTGATGCATTAAATGCATTTTCAGGCCTAATCCCTGTGAGTTATTGCAGCACGAGTCTTTTGTGCAGTGTAATCTGAAACAGGTAAGATCGTCAGTGTATTATATCACTGAACATAATCATTGAAGTTGAAAATAACTAACTTTTGATACAATCTTATTAGAAAATAAGTTCTGCACACCTACCTCTAAACAGCAACAACATTATTTGGTCTTATTATCAACCACAAATGTCGTTTAAAACTAAAATCAGCGTTGAAATTACCATTTATGTCATATTTGATCTTAATAAGACAACTGCAGTACAAAGATGGTTTAAAGGTGTCTCCTCGCAGGCTGGTATGAAGCTACACAGGCCGCATATAGCATTAGACCCGTTTTCGCATGACACGTTTCATATGATGTAACTGATTATGAATGTGACAATTAGTTAACGAGGATCAATAATGCTGAACAAATGAGTTTAAAAAAAGTATTTTGATTCCCATTAAAAAAACAATTCAAACAATAGTAAAATGGACTGTTTTTCATCTTTTGAAATTCGGCCTCTTCATATCGTCTCAGAATGAATAACATAATCTTTTGATTTGTTTCTATGAAAATTATGGTGTGGGATTCCCACTTACCTGACCCTCAAAGACACAAAGTACTGGTTTTACCGAGGGTGATGGACTCGAGAGTATATTGACAAGCTTTAGTCTTTCAGTGAAATCTACCTCAAATGAAAAGGTTAAATAAATATGATGCTGGCGTTCACGTGAATTCGAACATTAAAGCTAACGAACATTGACAATCGCACCCTCTGTTTGCGCATCTTACTGTATCTGGTAGACGGGGGAACAGTCTGTATCCATAACAGTAGGTTATGTAGATTGGGGCATCGCTCTGGGAAAACGGGGATTACTGCATGTGCGTAAAGTGTCGTCCCTGATTAGCCTGTGCAGTCCGTACATGCTAATCAGGGACGACACTTTCCGCTTTTATGGTATTTTTCATTAAATGGAAATCTCTTAGCGAAAATCAAGTTTAGGCGTAAAGTGTCGTACCTGATTAGCCTGTGTGGACTGCACAGGATAGTCTGGGACGACACTTTACGCACATGCATTAAGCCCAATTTTCCCATAGCGAGGCTCGTTCATATTTCGTCATGTGCTGCGGACCGGTGTTGATTAAAGTCGTTAGCTGCTGCGCGAATACTTCCCTTAAGGAACGAACACGTCTCAAAAGATTGTGCAGCTACGGCTTCTACTCCAATGAATTTTTTGAATCTATGTCGTTGTTCTGTTTTGAAAAATGTCATTTTGCCAAACTTTGAACAAGTCCCTTTAAAAGTTTAGCATTTTGTTATTTTAATATAAATCTTAGAATTCTGGTATACATATATATATGTATTATGAAAAAAATGGCTTTTCGTGAGTTGAACTGTTAGGCATTATTTTACGAGAAATGAGGTAGTAGAACTTTTTAACAACGTTTTAACAATATACATATTATGTTTAATTTGATTAACATCATCTGTACATCTGATGAAGCATCTGCTATTGTTGCTAGTATTTAATCAACAGGAGATGCTGAAGAATGGATACCACATGTTTTCAACAGAGTTAAGATGCCGCCATCTAGAACTGCCTGTACTATCCGATGGGGATAAAGGTATAAAAAAGCCTCCCCCTCCTCCTCCTAATCTTCATCATCATCGCTATAGTTATCGTTAGCGTCGTCGTCACCGAGCATAATCCTTATTTTTATGGTTCCACAGAATGGGAGACATTAAGCATTGCACTTGTCCGTCCGTCCGTACAGTACATACGTTGGTACTTTCGTTTGAACGTACGTCCCGAACCTTGTTTCAATTTTTCTATATTTTGGATCTTGCTAAAGGCTTCACAGTTTTGGTTTGAAGATGATCGGAAATAAATGAATTATGGCTGCAACGGGTTTTATGTCCCTTTGTCTGTTATTCCGCTATGGAATATAAAGCCCCGAAATTCAGCTTCTCTTTAATTACATCGAGGATTTTGCTCAAACTTTCACAGCTGAATGACCTTAAGATGTGTATAATTGGTCAGAAAGGAAATTTGTCTACGACCAGTTCCCCAAAATGGTTAGGTCTGAACTGCTCTTTAACTTCTTGTTGGATTTTGTATACACTTAAGTAGATAATTTACCTTATTGTGCAGGGGCGTAGATAACCTCCAAACATTGGGGAGGCGGTCCAGTTTCTGTACTGGGAACATAAAGGGGTTCGTTTGAGAGGGTTGTCCTCTCCCGTGGTTCCGATTTTTTTTACAATTTCCATAAATATGGTGCGTTTTGGGGGAACTTTCATGCTGATATAAATGCTCTATTTTTGTCTCACTCTCAGTTTGTCATGAAATCAGTTTGTCCAATGCCGCCGACGACGACCCAGAAATCTAAACAATTAGTTTTTTATTTCCAAAAACTCGCGCTAATTAAAATATAAAATTAAGTAAATGTTTATGACATAATGTATTTTAATGACGGAGTTTAACAAGTGATATGAGAAATAATAACATTAACATTACATTCACAACACTAATATTTCAAATATAATATTACGAATCAAACCAACTAGATTGGAATGAACGCTGTTCTGGCTTTTTCTTCCCGAATGTACGCGTAGGAAAAGCAAAATGTCGAGGCTGATTGGGAATACTCATTTTGAACATTAAACAATTACATATATGATATTATTTCAATGATTTCTAATCAAATAATAACTGTTATACTTAGAGAACAAAAATATTTTCAATCACATTAATGTTTTTCAGGCGTATATTTACTCAAAATTGTTTAAAGTGGCAGTTACCTTTGAATTAAAGCGATTAATTAAAATTAAAAGAATAGCCTGTCCTTAATCAAAACACCGACAGTGCAATCACGGAAAAGAACAATAAAGCAATTAAAGCAATGACATTTACCCGGGCCCCTGGTTTATGACACCTAACAAGGGATTTTGACACATCACTATTGCAACCTCGGAGCAGACGGAGAGGGGACACATGGCCTCTGCACTGACGGCGCGTGATTACAAAAATACTGGTTTTGGGGCGGCGAATTTTTGGGGATTTTACGTTTTATTTATATAACGACTACTAGCCGAAATATTGGGGAGGCGGACGCCCCCCCCCCGCCTCCCCATTACCTACGCCCCTGCAATGTTTAAAGAAAGGTATTTTGTGTGCAACCAGTTTTAGCACAAGTATGGCCGTGTGTCTTTTTGTCCATCCTAAAAGTGGAATTGTCCGTGTGCAAACATGTGTCGTGTGGTATAAGTGCTTGTGACACATTTCTAGTTAGTATGGTCGTCTTCATAATTATCATAGTGATCACAATCACTGTTTACACTTCCATTATCATAATCAGCGTCATCATCATAATAAATATTGCCATCGTCATCATCACCATCATCGTCATTGTCGTAGTACAACAAGCACACAGGGCGAGTGCAAATAAGTGACATTAAGGTAAGTTATGCACCATTTTTGGGTTCAATAATTTGTTAATTAAGTTTACATTTATATACACTTCATGTAGTGCATATTTAGTAATGTTCCGGTCATCATATACAACTAAAGGAAGAACTATGGTTTAAATTGTTATTTTCTGTTTACAATAAGTTACAAGCTAATAGTTATAATGAAGTTTTCTTTATTAACTTGGTCTCGTGTATTGTATTGTTTCTTTCTTTGTTAATTCCTTATGAAAATTAAAATGAACAGGAGACGCTTTCAAACGGATATTGTCTGTTTTTCCTGCACGATCGTACAAATGACAAGTTTATCGGTATACGCATCGATTCCCCTAAAACTTTTAACCCTTTGAGCGCTGGAACCGGATTTCAAGGCCCTTGCAAACAGTTTGGATCCAGATGAGACGCCACAGAACGTGGCGTCTCATCAGGATCCAAACTGTTTGCTATTCTGATAGCGGTCTTTGAAAAAAAAGTGAAGAAAATGTTGATTTTAGAAATTCAGCAGACGCCCTTTTAGCAGACAACAAATTTCCCAGCATGCAAAGGGTTAAGCATAATAAGCAGCTGTCAATCAAACGGGACCCAATTGAGCCACTTAAGGAACTCCGGAAAAGATATTTTTCCATTTCCGTCTACATCGAGGACTCTGAATGCCGTGTTAACATCAACATTGCAACCCAGCTCGGTCAACAGGCATGTAAACTCATCACGACTGATACACTGACTTCCGTCCCTGTCATATTTGCGGAACATCTCCACGGCCTTACTCACTCTACGGAGCCAAGCGCAGAATTCTTCGGGACTGGTTTTGGCGTCGCCATCTTGGTCCAAAAGATGGATATACACTTCCGCTTGGTCAGCGGTCAGGCCGAGATCATCTTTCAGTAAACTTGAAAGCTCCTTCCGGTCGAGAAAGCCGCTGTTGTCCTTGTCGTACTTTTTGAACAGGCTCTTAATTACGACATCTGGGATGTCCTGGTTGAAATAGGGCATTCTCGTGAAGGCGACTGAAAAAAAAAATCACACAATACCTAGTTAAATCACTTATACTTGAAATTCAAATGGAACACTGACACATGCGTGCTTTAAGATTAAAAAAAATATATCTGGCATAGGTAAACTGGGCAGCAACAGATGTACAACGATGAAAAGGGTAGTAAGTTAGAAATATAAATCGTTTATGTTGCATTTTTGAACGAACGACGGCATTCCTACGACTTGATCAGTAGCACGTACACGTTGTACCATGCATCTGTGTTTAACCAGAATCGCCCAAAGAATGTGTATTGAATTGTGTAATAAATTTTCTCATCATATAATTAAGTACGAGTTTGATTTTGTTTTTCAATTTCACAGGTGTTGCATGGCTTAATCTGAGCATATGTTACCATACATTCGAATAGATAAAGTGTTACAATATGATGAACCGTTGCATGTTGATTCTCAAAGTAACAAATACATTGCAAGTAAACTGTTGTTTTCGTATGCAACTTGAATTTTGGGTGGATTGAAATTCGTAATCAACGATCTGTTAATTAAACGGCATTCGTAATTGTCAGATTGTGAGTTTAAGCTTTTTAAAAACATAAATAATTTATATTCAGGTAATGTTGAAAGTGAAATTTATTTTACCATTAATTTTGTAGAATGTATGGAATGTGCAATACAAGCGAATTAAACACTGTTTTAATAACGTTCCATCGAACTTAGATATGAGCCTCGCTCTGTGAAAAAGGGGTCTAATTCATGTGCGTTAAATGTTTTCCATGTGCGGACTGCACAGGCTAATCAGAAATGACACTTTCCGCCTAAAGTGGATTTTCGTCAAGAAGATTCCTTCTTTAAACGAAAAATACAATACAAGCGGAAGCGACCCTGATTAGCCTGTGCGGACTACGATGACGCTACGCACATGCATTAAACTCCCTTTTCTCATAGCGCGTATATATAATTCTACCACAATCGCACACGCATGCACATTAGAATGAAAAAGGGAGCTTACCGTGGGTTATTACCCCGATATACCAACGGTTGTTTCCCTCGCACAGCTCGTGAATACATTCTACCGAATAAACTTACAAACTCTTGTTTTTTTTACTTCTTAAAGTAAATTATTTCTTAAACATTTTATATTGAACATTACCTTATGTCTGAATCATTTGAAATCCGATCACTTTCATTGCGATTTCTTAACCAAATCATGCGTGATTCATATTTGTTAACATGTTGCTACTCGACAAAAAACAGTGCCGTACAGTAAACCATTTTTTTCGTGGTGGAATTGTCGTGAAATCGAAATAATCGACGGGTAACCGTTGGTTATTGTGGTAATAACCAACGTTATGTCGTTCTGATGCTTGTTATCAAACCAATCGGGCTACGCCCTCGTGGTTTAATTCCTACGCATCGGAACTCCATACCGTTGGTAATTACCGCACTAACCAACGGTTACCCGTCGATTATTTCTTAAATAAAGCATCACTTAATTCCTGTCATACGTCTCATTCATTTGAGTTCATGAATGTTATAAATTGAATATTATTCCAATATTGGTGTGTATGGTTATACTATTCCAAATTACAAATAATATCAAATATACTAAAAGAGAAAAAGCGCGTTGATTATACTATCTTTTAAGCTAAGCGATCATTTCTAAGTTCTTTGTAAATTTGTGTCAGTTCTATGTAAAAATATATTTAATACATACAATCTTTTAATCAGGCATTTATATCATTTCATAACAAAAGTTTGTTTTGTGAATATGATTACCTTTATTCGTCGTTAATAGGTTCCGAAACTGAGTTTGATATATGCGAGGAGTGCTATACCACTCTTGCTACTAACTCGGATGTGACACACAACACGATAAACAATAGTGAACCAAATGGCGATGTAAAGAATGTAGGAGGATTACTAGGCTGAGAGCACCACTTAAGGACCATCTCACGTCACATGTGGGTTTCAAAAAAAATTCCGTATTGTGGCCATTGATTCACATGTAGTGAATCATATATACAAGTGCGTGTCATCAAACACAATTACAAATGAGAGTATTTAGAGTAGTCCTGAAGTGTTTCGGTGCAGCTGACAGAACAAAGTGGCGCTCCCTTGCCGTCGCCTCAAGCACCAGACGGCGCAGAGAGGATTGAGGAGGAGGAGGAAGTGTTTCGGAAGGCTATTATGACGTGGGTCATAGCGAGAATGCATGAACACTTCCTCGAAACGCCAAGAAACGCTACCTTGCTAAGACTACTTTGAACATGTTCAAAGTAAACGCCGATATTCGGCGTTCTTACGGCGTCATGGTGAAGGACGTCAACGGGAAGTTGTACAGCCGTGCTAGAGTCACCGCGAAAAAGCAGATAATTGATTTGTAGACGCCCGGCGACACTGCGAGGACTACTGGCGTATGCCCATGGCGTTTCTTTGGGGTTCCCGTTACGGCCATGACGTTTCCCCCGCGTTCTTAGCACGTCCCGTTGTCCATCATGGTCTTAATTAAAAAAAGCCCGTTGTTTTCAGTGTATAGTCTTCAGTGATTGCAAAGACAGAAGAATTAAAATGTTTACATGTCGACGAAATTGATTACTTACTGTTCCAAGACATACTATATGTCCAGCAGCAGCAGCATCAGCAGCAACAGAGGCAGAAGTAGCAACAGGAAGATGATCACTAGCTTACGGTATGGTTGATTGATAGAATAAAAAAATAGCACAGCAAATAATATGCTGGGTTACAACGTGGCTGGGAGAAGCAGGCAGAGAAGAGTTTGGCCACTACCATCGGCAAGTCCCTGTATACGGACATGAAGATTGCTTCCCAATCCTTCAGACGCAACGCTAAAAATTGAAGACATGGACTTTACTGTTGATCCTGGTTCGTGGCGCAACGATGTGAACATACTTAACGTGGAACACGTACGCGATGCACTACAGCAATGAAATAGCACGAATTTATGAAGTCGTTCTTCGACGCAGTCGTGGGATCAGTTCCTTGGCACGACAATATGATATAAATATGAACGCACACAAAGTGTGTGAGAGGAGAAAAGTGGCAATGTTATGATTATGTTTGTATGAATGAAAAACTTATCATATACACTCAAACCTGTCCCAGAGACCACCTTTTAACAGAGACCACCTGGCCATAAAGACCATAACGATTTCCTCCCAATCCTTTCAATCGACCCTGCGAATAAAGACCACATGTGAACAAAGACAACAACGACCAAATCCCTTGAGTGGTCTTTATTGACAGGTTAGACTGTATTGTTTTCTTTTATTTTGCATGGCAATGTTTTTATGTATTCTTCAACCTTCTGAAGTGAGTTTACTATTATAAGGAAGTAAACACTGATCACATTGCTTTGTTTTAAACAGTAACCTACTTGTTTGTACAATACCTGAACCGAAACCTTAAACTATAGAATACGCCGAGAATGAAACAAACATGTAGTTTTAGTTCATATCGTTTTCGCACAATGCAAAATTCGCTGGTCTAAGCATATATAGAAAATATGTACTTCCTTACTGTTATATTCTCAGTGTTATTTGCATCATCTTACGAAACTATAAATAATGTCCGTTCTGTAATATGCTCAAGTCACGAGAGGTGAAGATAGATTTGAGAGAGAAAACTTTTAGTGACGTTATCCTCCTATACGAATTGTTGGTTGTTAACAAAATGATTCTTTGATGGTCCTGTACGCAGTTTATATAAATCATACAGGTACAGGTGGAAATTTGGTTGCCTTTGCAACAGAAGAAAATTAACTAAAATATCATTTATCTTGTTAGAAATCAGTGTAACTAAGAGTAACAGTTATATTACTGGTCGGTGGATGGTTAACACATTGGTCTCTTGTAGCTTGTGGGCGGTTCACTTCATGTACTGCAAATGTATAAACGTGCGCACTCCCGCACCGAACACACCCACATCTCGAACTATCCGTTTGTAACCATGTAGAGTTTGTATGTGACTCTGTAGATATATTCATGGGCGTATTGAATGTTGAGACAATAACACGGTTGAGCTGGGCCGCACATCTATAATCGGCCCGCTGCCGACATAACGGCCCGAGGGTTGTTGAGCTGTATATTAGTGGATACACAATGGTTGACTTTTGTCAATTTGTATACAATTGAAATTATGCGAATATCAATGATTATTTATTTTTACAAATGAAGTGTTGGACTATTGGTAAGTTTATGGATATTGCAGACGAAGACGTTTATTCATATATACATCTATGTAGACCTTTGCATGCCGTGACTTATTTGTATTTACCTATGCCGATGAAGTGATGACGTGTTTGGTTATTTGTATTTCATATTTTCGATAGTTTTGGGCTATTTGTGTTTCATATTGAGGTATACGTGTTGGACTATTTGGATTTCATATTGTAGATGAAGTTATGTATTTCCCGTTGTAGATGAGTGTTGGACATTTCGTATTTAACGTTGAAGATGAAGTCGTGAACTACGGTATTCGTTTTTAACATTGTAGATTTTGTGTTGGGCTATTTGGATTTTACGTTGTAGTATAATTGTTGGACTATTTGTATTTCACATTGTAGATTAAGTGATGGGCTATTAAGATTTCACGTTGTAGATGAAGTTGTGGACTATTTAGATTTCACGTTGTAGATGAAGTCGTGGACTATTTAGATTTCACGTTGTATATGAAGTCGTGGACTAGTTAGATTTCACGTTGTAGATGAAGTGATGGGCTATTTGTATTTCACATTGTAGAATATGTGATGGACTATTTAGATTTAACGTTAATTGTAGTATAATTGTTGGACTTTTTATGTTTCACATTGTACACTAAGAGATGAACTATTTGTATTACACGTTGTAGGTTGAGTGTTTAACTATTTGTATTTCACGCTGTAGAATAAGTGTTGGACTGTTATGAATTCTTGTTGTATATAAAGTGATGGACTATTCGTATTTCACATTTTAGATGAAGTTGTAGACTACCTGTCGGAGCGCAGCATGGAGGAGGTCTACTATCTGTGGAAGCTGGCGGGCGGGGATCTGGAGGCCGTCCTCAAGAAAGTGGGAATGATCAAGGCGAAACCGTCCGTCACAATCCTGCCAATGTGAGACATTGCAATGTGATGTTCTTAAAATCTAATAAATTATGGAACAGTTCATACCTTGCGGTGTCTTTCCGTGTCTGCGCGTCGGTAAACAGTTAACATTATGTGTACGGAAAATTTCCGGATATAATCGTCAATAAGGGTGATTGAAATGAAAAAAGAGAGCAAGAAAAGCCTGGCAGATTTTTTCTTCAAAGTTTTTTTTTTCGCTTAAAACCCTTATAATATTGCCTTAAGAGAATTATTAATACTTTGTGAAATGTGAAACGGCGCAACAAATTACATGCATATACATAATTATATGTGGATAAATGCTTTAATTCGAGACTGGTATATGGTAATGTTTCTAAATTTACACATTTGTATATTAATATTTTGCCAATTACATCTTTAAACTGATGTTGTTTTAAGATGTTATTTTGTTCCGGACTGTTAAGTGAACACTGAATGAAAATTCACGATTTACGGATATCGATTAGAAAATCTCTTTAAGATACTACCGACTTGATGCTCCAATTTCAGCCTGACCCTGGATAGCGGTGACGTCCTCGGGGAGGGGCGGGACCAGGCGGAGCTCTGGGACACCAGGGTGGTTCTGCTGTCCCTCGACCAGCTTAGACAGGTAACTAAATTTTCCTGCAACTACAGAAGATGCTTATAACAAATACAAATGAGTCTTGCTCTGCGAAAAGGGGGTTTAATGCGTGTGTGTACACGTTAATCAGGGACGGAACTTTCCGCCTAAACTGGATTATCTTCACGAGTGGTCTTCCTTCAAACGAAAAATACAATAAAAGCGGAAAGTATTGTCCCTGTTAAGCCTGTGCTGACTGCACAGGCTAATCTGGGACGACACTATATGCACATGAATTAAACCCCCTTTTCACAGAGCGGCTCAAATAAATCAACTATAATTTATTTTTTTCGTTTTCTACTATAAGTTTCAACATGAAACGTTTTAATTTTTTGTTTCCCCATTTTTAACTTGCTTAATTTCACTGAACTCGTTTTTTGTTCATACCATTGTTCAGTTCAGACTTCAAAAAAGTCTGCATTTTTCACAGCTCATGCATGGTCATTTTCGTTCTCCCTTTATTGAACATCAAACGACAGATGTAAATACTGTTCTAAGATAGAGCTGTGACGCTGTCACTTTTTATGCCGTCTATATCGTTACTTATTTTATCCCACTTTTACAGCGAATTCGGTTGATTAAAGCCCCGTTGATTAAATTTCTGCTATAAGCCACGGCGCGAAATGACGACATTTTCTCGGAAAAATGACGTTATAAATCCAGCAAAATTATCCAGTTAAACTAATTTTGTTTAAATAAAAAGGTTAACTGAATAAAAAGTGGGATAAATAGAATAATAGGTTAGTGTTGATGCACAGGCTTATCTGGGACGACAATTTACGCACATGCATTTAACCCCCTTTTCACAGACCAAGGCTCAATTTTGATTACGTGCTGTAATGATTGCAAACGTCTCCCGAAGGAAATAGAGATGTGACATTTTTTGTATTAAATGAGGTCTATCGCCTTGGTTATAATTCGTATTCGTAACCATGCGTTTTTATGCTCTCCCAAATTTTTTGGGGGAGCATATAGTCGCCGCTTCGTCTGTCCGTGCGTGCGTGCGTGTGTGCGTGCGTGCGTCCGTCCGGATTTTTGTCCGGGCTATTTCTCAGCAACTAATGACCGGAATTCAATGAAACTTTATGGGAAGCTTCACTACCAAGAGGAGATGTGCATATTATCAGCGGGTTCTGGTCGGATGATTTTTCACAGAGTTATGGCCCTTTGAAATTTTCCATTAACTGTACATATAGTGCAATTCTTGTCCGGGCTATTTCTCAGCAACTAATGACCGGAATTCAATGAAACTTTATGGGAAGCTTCACTACCAAGAGGAGATGTGCATATTATCAGCGGGTTCTGGTCGGATGATTTTTCACAGAGTTATGGCCCTTTGAAATTTTCCATTAACTGTACATATAGTGCAAATCTTGTTCGGGCTATTTCTCAGCAACTAATGACTTGAATTCAATGAAACTTTATGGGAAGCTTCACTACCAAGAGGAGATGTGCATATTATCAGCCAGTTCTGGTCGGATGATTTTTCACAGAGTTATGGCCCTTTGAAATTTTCCATTAACTGTACATATAGTGCAATTCTTGTCCGGGCTATTTCTCAGCAACTAATGACCGGAATGCAATGAAGTGGGTTATGGCCCTTTGAAATTTTAAAGCTGCTAAACCATCCATCGTATGATTTTGTCCAAAGTTATGCCCCTCAATACGTTTCCCTTTATCTGAATATATAGTGCAATATTGTGACAAAAAACCTTTAGGGAGCATCACCCGTCTCCGACGGTTTCTTGTTTAATTGTACCACGCGTAACAGTCGCGTGGCATCAGTTGTACACACGTGAAGTTGGCGCTCAATTTGTTTAATTTATATTATCATAAATTCAAGGCTTGTGACAGGCAGCGAAATTGCTTGTCAATGGTTGTAGATTGATGACAATTTATAGGGGTTGTGGTTGAAGGCGAAAGTTTACCTCGTTTTTTTTAAAACTATTTTGTAATTATTATGTCTCATTAATTCCTGAAACATAAATGTTATAATTTCAAAAGGCTCATTGCAGTAATATAAGTTTCGCTTTTAATAGGAGCGAAGAAACTAGACTATACGTTTGTTTTGTCTGGCACAACGTATAAATAATAATGTTATACTTTGTGTATTTGCTTGCATATAAAAATAATTTTGTTCAGCTTTTGGGAGTTTTCATTCTAAGAATCTTGTTATTTAAAAAATGTTTTAGCAATAGCCATCGTGACGCCATTCCTACGTCACTTAGCAACGCCGATCTAGCAAACACTGCCAACCTTCCGCTTGTGATCGAAGAGAAAGACATTGAACACCAGGTGTGTTATTTGTGTAAGATTCGACATGCTTTTATACCGGTTTAAACCCCCAATGAGTTGTAATGACCATTTAAAGGCAGCGACTCCTTCTTTAACCATAGTTTTGTT
>VMBQ01012273.1:0-37090 GCA_007657795.1 Dreissena rostriformis | reverse complement strand
GCATAAGGGATTTAAAGTGGTGCGTTGTTTGCACATTAAGACTTTATATCACCATGTTTGATAAGCGTGTAGATACTTGAATAGTGGTTTCTCAGTGTCCAGAGTTTTGGTAGATTTAACAACATCCAAGCAGTTAGCGTTTAGACTTGGAGGCGTACGGATCGAGAAAGATACGATCATGTAGCTATCAGACTGTATTTGTATAACCGAAAATATTAAGTATGTTAGACATTAAATTGGACTAGAAACTGATACGTGGTGTTGTTGAATATTTTATCCTACATTATGCAGAGAAACCAACATAATAGAGAGGGATCGACTTGTCCCATGCGTGACACGAGAAAATGGTAGTTAATGCAAATCTCGTCATCTTGGCAATACGCGCATGACGAGATATCGAATGATAGGCTACACACCGGTAATTTAAGAGTTATGAACATTGTTAGTAACTATGTGTCGTCCACGAACAATAAACGACTACGTGACATTATGGCTTCAAGAATCTTGTTATAGTTGCACTTGGGTGAGGCTGAAAAGTACCATTTGGTTCCATAACGCATACAGGAGAATAATAATAAAAAAAACAGCATGATGATTTATTATGTATTTGATGGAAATCGGTACATTACCTATATGTGATAACTCAATCATTGCACTCTGCATCGATAGGATGGATATCAGTTTATTTTGGACGATATTGGGCGTGTTTGTTTAGAGGTAACACAACGTTTTTGCAAAAAATTAGATCAGATTACCATCAGGAAACTCAATATTAGCTTAAACATAAACATAAAATACAATGCCCCTCCTCTCGCATGTCCCGAATAGATTTACCTGTAAAATTTCTGATGTTGAATTTTACACTAGCACGTTGAAATAAAGACGGAGTTGCCATTATAGGTACTAATAGTTGCACCGAAAGCATGTTACTGAACTGATAGAACAATCGGCTGACACTAAAAACGTCTTTGATACTTTATGAAGAACATTGTTTTCATTAACAATTCAGTTAACTCTCATTAAACATTCATTTGTGAATTTTCAAAATGGAAAACTTATTATTTTTTTTTATCTAAACTAAGCAATTCGTTCTTACTTTGCTTTGGAGTTACAGGCACGAGGATAGTGGGCTGAGCTGNGTTACGATGACTCAAAATAGGCAATAAAAATTATACTTTGAAGACGAATTTCATAAAATGCAGCAAAGACAAGTTAGCGCTGGTTAAAGCCGATGCCGACACTTTTACTCGTATTTGTAATGAAACAAAATTGTGTCTTTGTGTCGTATGAACGAATCAGCACTAAAACTAAATTTAGATTCACATTGTACATGTATTATATATATATATATATGCTGGCGAATTCGGCTGGAAGCCAATTTCAATTTTAGATTTAAATATCTTGCTTATTTCGCATTTTTCGACACATGTTCTTGTTAACTTTTATTTGAATTTATATTGAAATATATGTATACTAATTTTTAATACATTTTATAAAAATTCATAAATATTTGACAAAATCGTACAGTCCCGCTTTAATAACACACAATATAAGTAACGATCTCAACTAGCCACGTTTGATAACGTAATTCTGTCGGACGTCATGATTTTGTCAATTAAAAAATAATTTTAGATCATTATTATATAGTTGTAAAAGTAAACTTATCATGTTTGTTTCCATTAAAGGTTACATAATTATTGAACAAACCAATTAGAAGTAATTTAGGTACCCATTGATAGGGTAATAATTGGAAATAAGCAGAAGCTTTATAACTTTAATGTCATGGTCTATAGAATTTGATGTTCTACACAAACACACTGTATGTGTGTGTGTTATCAGAGATTAAAATCGCTACACAATAATTACCTTTTATAATAATTTTAAAAGTTACCAAATTGTGCCTGTGTGCTACAAAGGGAATCCCTGGCATGGTTATCAGTAAATGCGTGAAGACTAAGTTTATTCCTAAATGACTCGAACACAAGAATACTGCAACAATATTTTACATTTGTTTTCGCATTGTTTTAGAAACTACATATTGGCAAAAAATAAGTTCATTGGTGTATTGTATTGTGTATCATGTTAAGAATAGCGATAATAAATTATCTTAATTAACTTGTTAATATGTCAATACATTAATAACTAAATGATAATGTCTTTTTAGAAATGTTGTGATTGGTCTTGACCAACTATTTTATTTTTGCTCAATGTGGAAACACTCAATTAAATTGTTATGGAAGTAAACATCGAACATACACAAGGGATCAAACGCATGAATTCGTAAACAATTACCATACATTATCTGTGTTGCCTAAGCATTTTGAAAGACGTAACGTATCATTAATATATATAAAGATAACTATACAAAAAGTTATAAATTGATTGAACACACCCCACCTTCCTCTTAATTGCAATTTTATCTATTGAAACGTCTTTGTGTAGAGATATATCGATAATTATTAGATCTTGGTACACACGCACGTACATGAAATAACTGTTTTTTTCTCACCGAGAACAATATTATATATTTCTTGTCTGACATAAAGATTTATTCACTTTCAACTAATTTTAATGGTTGAATAACTAGACACACCATGTCATGAAGTCAGTGTCATTATTAAGACATCGGCCCATTGCGTAATTCCCAGGTGTCATCTTAAACTTGGGACCCAATTTTGCACAATTTGCACACAAAGTGGTCATGTGTTAATATTAGCTTATGATCTTCTAATATACAGACAAGGTTTGACAGCAGTACGTCGCCTGCCCGTCTAACTAAAAGAATACAATTCTAAATTGCATTATTTAATAAACGAACATTTACTAATATAATGACACTTCTCATAATGTTTTACGCATACGTTTATTGTGTTTATAAAGAAGTTATTTTAATTATTATGTAACGATAATGAACGCAAAATTTCCGCTACATAAATGCAGACCGTAGTAACCACTATTGAAAATTTAGAACTGAAAATCGAGAGCCGTGTTTTGGATTCATCGAATAATTTAACATTAGAATCGTCTATTGTCATAGATGAGTTCAACCATTTTACTGCTATATCATCCTGCAAAGGAAAACGACAATATTTTGGCATGTTGTTTAATTAATTGTATTGTTAAAGATAATTCATTTAGTTTTGTAATACAATTTAAACGATATTATTATTTGTCATGAAATATAAATTATGTAATACTTATAATGCATAATATGCTTTGCTGGGTTAATTTGTTTTATATTATACACGAATAAAGCCTTGAAATCACAAACAATTTTATACTTCATACTAACACCCCAGTTGCAATATTTATTTCACCATATTGACGATATATCTTGATACAATGTTTTACTTTTATACTGCATAACGATGATCTAAATTCAACCCCTTATAATTTAAATGCAATGAGGTTAAGGCAACTGTTTATAGTGTGAATATGTTTGAGCTAAGTGTGATTTCGGTATGCTTTTAACCTGTTAAACGCCCAAATGGATCAGCCGTTCTATGTCACTAATCTGCTTTGTATCATTTTTATATTCCAATGATATCTTGATAGCATATACAGTCAGCAACTTTTCTAATTGGTTACTTTTAATTGTTAAAATTTCTGAATTGACGAATATTTCATGAATATTTTACTACATACATTTGTCGAATCTTACTATCGATTCTCGTTAATATGTTTCAATAAGATTATTCATATTGTAACAAATTAATGTCTTGAAAGATCATTTTCATTTTTTGAAATATTACTAGTACTAAACATTAACCTACACATGTAGTTATTAGCAAGGACAATATCACAGTGTAAATGTAATAGTGTACCAATGTAGGAAATATATAATATTTATATATTTTTTGGACATAGTTTTACCGTTTCACGAAAATGTATTATACAGGCTAGTATACTTGTGGTTGGTTTCGGTGTTGTAGTGGTCGTTGGCTTTGGCGTGGTCGTCGTTGTTGTTGTTGTGGTGGTGGTAGTGGTCGTGGTTGTGGGGTCTGGAAAAATAAATCATAAAAACGGCACAAGGTTATGGTTACTTTAGTAATAAATATGTGTTATTGTATACGCTGTTTTATTTTCATTAACATTGAGTTATGTCCGGTGTATTATTATACTTTAAAAATATCATTAAGGCATTTAATGCAAACATTACTAACGCGTTGTTGCTCTTCTTATATAAATGATTAAATTTTAATAAGATTTGGCGTCATTTCAAAAAGCAATATAAATATATAAGAGCTTAAGAAATTTGGAGTATATTCGATGGGTGCCTGATAAATCACGAGGTATTTAACTCCCGTGCTTACGAAAAGCATCAATGAGAGTTGTAAGTGATAATAAGAATCATTAAACTTACTAAGCGTCGCCCCGTTCAGCATGACCGGAGGGCAGGAAGCATCAAATGTTATATTACCTGTTATAGAAGAAGCGAGCGTTGACTGAGAAAATCCAATGCCTACGTCATTATGTCCCTGGGGCGCATTCAAATTGCTGACTTGGCAATGTCATTCAGCTTTTGCAATCATTATGGAATTCCTCTTAATTGAATAGATAACACTTTCCGTTTAAGGAAACGCATTAATTCTGGAATGTTTGGGTAGGGGGATGATCGTTGAATCTTTTAATTAAATTCGCAAAATGTAAAGTCGATAACACAGTTTATAGTTCTATGTTTGTAAAAAATCATGTTTCTGTACTCACCCAGCCTGCTTACATCAAAATTGGAACGAAATAACAACTTTACATTGTTTAACAAGCAACCGTTTGGGCTTATAATGTAAATATAGCTTTCAATACTTTGCTGAAATCGACGCTTTTTCTTAAGAATACTTCACATTACAAAACATTATTAAGCTATCTGACATAGCGAATTAGTTCATGCATTTAGATTTGGTAAAAAAAAATGATAATTTTTATTGTTGATACTAACCATAGCGGTTATATTGTTTATGAATAGTACCTGCTTATTTGTCGTTGTATATAGTGTAGTAAAAGGTACTAAATTTATACAAGATAGTTGTATATTTGTATTTGTATTCGTCTTTATCGTGAATATTCGGTCAATTGATTGAACTTTGATTGAGGTTCGTTGTTGGTCCTGAGATTAACCCTTTGAGCGCTGGAACCGGATTTTGAAGGTCTTTGCAAACAGTTTGGATCCAGATGAGACGCCACAGAACGTGGCGTCTCATCAGGATCCAAACTGTTTGCTATTCTGATAGTTTTCTTTGAAAAAAAATGGAAGAAAATGCTAATTTAAAAAATTCAGCAGACGACATTTTAGCAGACGACAAATTTCCCAGCATGCAAAGGGTTATAAAACATAGGATCATGTCGTTGACAGGACAACGTTTTCAAAGCGTCCTTCCATAATCTCATCTTAATTCGACGCTGTACAATATGCTTCGTATACAAGTTGTAAAACCATATATTACGATATTCACATACCAAAAATATTTATTCAAACAAATTTCTATATTACTTGTGTAACCAAATTTAATAGAACCGAACAATCAATTGACTTACCGCGCTTTTTCGGAGTGAGGCACATCTTTGGGACAACCGAATAATCGTGTTTGATGTATACTACCTAAATTAAACAAAGAATGGTTTAATTTCTTGGTAAAGAATGTATGATTCAGGTTATACAGTACCCGTACATTATCAGTGTTATTTCTACTGATAATACATTTCGTAATGTGAAATTCAAATTTAATATAAGGGTAACGATCGTGGATTTTACTTTAAGAACGTTCTTGTTCCAGGAAGTGTCATCGCTCATTTTTAGTTTATAATTACGAATTGTAAGTGAATAGCACTTGTGCAATTTACATGTACCAATCATTCTGTATCGTCAATACTTAAAGGGATCTTTAAGTAACTTGTTCACAAATATAGGTCATTTGTCAGCAAATTCATTTTTTAATCGATTTAAACTCAACTAAAATATACAAACCTAAATGTTAAAAAATATACCTAACAAGTGTGCCCTCAAAATGTTAGTCGACTGGTATATGAATCTGGGTTGTACAGTTTAAATGGCCCTCGCCTTTACCTCTCGGTCTCACCGAGAAATAAGTTGCATCCTGCGTTTTGTTATTTTTATGTATGTAATCGATCCTTGTCCTTACATGATTGTTTGGACGATCCGTATTACATAAGGTTCAATATAATTCATATATCATATAAAATAAATGGAAGGTAAATAATATATAGTATATTACCTGGTTGTCGTCGGAGATACCAGCAGCCCAGATCGGCGATTGCATATTTATATTATCGTCGCGAAGAATGCACGGGTCGTCAAAGATGTCTCCGTAGAGGGTCCCCACGGCTGTACCTTCCCTTGGACATCTGTATAAATTGCAAATATGCAGCAATATTAGAACAGCAAAAGCCTATTTAAATCATTTAATCGACCTACCTAGTTGTAGCCAATTGAATAAATCTGGATAACTCTTATCCGGCGGATAACGTTTGGTTATCTTCAATTGTATTATATCTTTTTTTAGATAACCAAAAGTTATCTGCTTGATAAGAGTTATCCAGATTTATACAATTGGCTACAGGTGTTTATTTTTTATTTTTGAATTTGCAACCAGTTGTAATCGAGGTTTAATCAAATCCACTGAAACAGTGAATTAAACCAGCTTAACAAAAATATTACAACATTGACAAATAGTTCGTTCTCAGTCATTAGTAAGGTTCAATAACTATTGTTGTTTTATAGCATAATTTATAGCATACCTTATAAGTAGACACAATATAGAGCCTCTAGACTGTTCTCAAGATTCATAAACATGTTTTCCGAATCCCAGGGCATGCTGTAGGCAAGTTTTTAAGTTTAAACTTAACATGTTTACCTATGATACTATGTACGACATAAAAACGGATTGTTCTCCTGAATTGACACTGTTTCAGCTACATTAAACCTGTATAAATCCTTCGTCTCATCCTGGTCGATACACCAACATGGCTGCGGCGTGTTTGTCGTTGGCATAGCTCTGGAGGCCACAACGACGCTTACAAGGATAACCAACTGAGGAAACATGTCTTCTATTTCATCAACAGCTTGTCGTCAATCCGAATGAACCTTAAACATTAACTAGTTCATTAATGCAGCACAATAAAAAAAAATACGTTGTGAAACACCCGAAATGTGTGAATATGGTACACTTTAAAACATTGATCATCATCGTGTATCTGGTTCAATTATAAAGGTTTTGAAAGATGTGTTGGTATTTGAATCCCTACTCTCCATTCGACATCAGCTGACCGGATTATAAAACATCGGAGACGTTCTGCAAACTAGTGTTTCTATTTTAATATGCGAGCGTTCAGTCACGTGATATTGCAAATGAATCGATGGAACATCTACTGAAAATCAATCGTAGATCGAGGTCAAAATATAAATCCTTTAGGCCAGTGTTTAAATAAATAGTTCAGAATACTCGGAAACACGATCAGGATCAATGGTTCAATGACTCCTGTACAAGATTAGGTTTTATCCCACTTGTACAGCGAATTCGGTTGATTAAAGCCAGTTGATTAAATTTCTGCTATAAACCACGGTACGAAATGACGTCATTTTTTAATCAAAATGACGTCATAAATCAAGCGAAATTATCCAGTTCAACTTATTTTGTTTAAATAAAAAGGTTTATTGAATATAAAGTGGGATAAATATAATAATAGGTTAGTGATGATTATAGATCAGGTTTATCATGCTCGGCACGAAAACGAAAAAACACTCGCCAAGGCTCGTGCTTTTTGTTTTCTAAGCCTCGCATGATAAACCTGATCTATAATCAACACTAACCTATTATTCTCTATATAATGAGTAAACGTGATATTCTAAGACTTGTTAGACGCACCATATGTGAATTGACATAATTTAGGTCCATGTGTACTTGCTTTGCCAAATAGATACATGCAGAATTGCAATGAACGTAATATGAAATCTGCTTTATAGAAATATAATTGAGATAAGCTAAACAATATTGAAACAGCAGCAACAACCAAACACACACAGTTTTATATAAAGAACACTATTTGATAATATCAAATCATTAAATTTGTGAATGTTCCTTAAACAAGACATAGCATGGAAAAAAGGATAATATCCTTTAATTTGTTTGTATATGCCATCGCATTAATAAACCAAAACATTTCAGGAAGTTGACTTTAAAATAAAAGGAAATTAATTGCAAAAAATAAGAAAAAAAATGGTTGTAACATGTTACACTAGGAATATAAAGATATGAATAACTTACTAATCAACTCCGAATTCCGATTACAAATGAATCTTCGGTAGATATTAAAGGGGGTCAAGCAACGCCTTATCACGACCTGAAATTGAATGCATGACATAGATAGTTTCCATAAACCGGTTTAAATAAACATGAGTGTAGAAATTCACCTGCGCAAAAGACATGCGAGAACGACAGCACGTTTTTATAATGCATTCATATTTTTTAAACTGAGATTGTGAATATCGTTATAACACATACACACTTTAATATTCAATTAGAAATATTATTTTAACTGGGCGTGTGCTTAACTTCCTCATGATATGTAAACGAATAAATAATAGTTTCAAGTTTATTTGAACAAAACATCCAGAAGGCCAAAATCCCAAGTGGACAAATTAAGCGTACAGTGTTTACAAAGTAAATAGTCATGATTATACATAGTAATAATACGTACAATTGCAACAATTGTAGATAGACAAACAGCAAAACTAAATACATGGGAATAACGACGTTTGATGTTGATTGACAAGCATTTTTTTTTATAAATCATATGCAGAACACCTACGAAATAAAAGTAGATGGTAAAAACGTCATTGACTATGCGATATAAAAACAGTATTAATCGCTGTAATTCAATTCATTACAATTAGTAAACTACATTGCAAACATATTGTCGTAGAGGACATTATGAATATGCATGATAACGTAAGGTAACCTTCATTGAAAAGATAATAATGGCAATCAATCAAATACATTCAAATACAGTGTATACAGTAATGTTCAAGGTCAATTTAACACGTACATATATCAACAGGGTACATATGTATAACTAGCCCTTACTATAAATGATTTATATATGTAACAGCATAATTTGTTAAAGTATTTCAATATTCAGAGGGTCGTCTAATGAACCAAAGCTTGTGTAGATTGGCTGAATGAATCCATTCAGTTGGATTAACACGTTAAGAAAACATACGAATTTGTTTTACGAAGCAATATTTGTTCTGTGCACATTAAGTAAGATCTTTTTTTGGTTAGAAACTGAATCATAATTTGTTGTTTACACATGTATGATGCTTTACAATGTTTTATAAGCGGCATTCATTAATAGTTGTTTAGTTTTGGCAGTTAATATCATATGTAGACATATTGTTTTTCGTGAGGAGCGTGGACAGATTTAAGCTAACTACAGAAATAAGGCGAACTCATGAAACACGCTTAAATAAGCACACAAACAGGTCCACTATTATTTATCAATACTATTGTGTTGAACAAATGTACCCTTACTAATTTGAGCATTCCCTGAAGCGCTTGCTCAGTAATAGTCATTCGATTTTAATAACAGTAAAACGATTATTGTGTGAATATATCATATGAACATTATTATTGAATTCCTTAAAAACCGTTCATGAGCCACAGCGTGAATTGTACAAATGCACTAAGCCATTGATAGATAGACGTCCGACCACAGCCATTGATAGGTAGACGTCCGACCACAGCCATTGATAGGTAGACGTCCGACCACAGCCATTGATAGGTAGACGTCCGACCATCTTAACGATAAGATAATTATTGACCTTAAAATGAGACGCGTAGATTGTTCGCGTACGTCCTATCACCTGGACAAACTACTACATATTTAGAAAACCAGACAACACAGGCATGGGGAACTAGGACGAAGGACTTATCTTGTTTGTCTGAGGCTGTTCTAAAAAACCCTATATATGAGCCTCGCTCTGTAAAAAAGGGGTTTAATACACGTGCGTAAAGTGTCCGCTTAAACTGGATTTTCGTCAGGAAGAGTCTTTCTTTAAACGAAACATACAATAAAAGCGTAAATCGTCGTCCCTGATTAGCCTGTGCGAACTGCACAGGCTAATCGTGGACGACACTTTACGCACATACATTAAACCCCCTTTTCTCAGAGCGCGGCCCATATCTGTTATGCCTATTTAATTTCTATTGCCATTGGTTTGCCTGTGTCATCGACCGAGATGTTCGATATTCGAGCGACTTTGTGAATTGGGACAAAGGCGAATATTTAAATATATCGAACGCCAAACAATTTAAACTGAAATATGTTAAACCATATACTAGATTCTGTCAAATTGAGTTGAAGGTGTGATGCAACACAGCTATTAAAATGTGGACCCTTATTCAATTGTAAAAAGCTACAGACATTATCATGACATTTTATGATGAACATCTTGCAAAGTGTAAAATGACAATTTCCGTTTGCTCTAATTATTCCATGAATACTGGATAAGAATAAAGGGGCATTACCACGTATTGTTATAATGACTGTTTGCAACATATAACAACTCATTTTTCCACAATTAATGAAGAACTTGGGGTGGTATTCCAGAAGCATCTTAAGTTAAATTTAATTTTTATCCTTACATTGGGAATTTTTCTTAAGTGTTTCATTTCATACTGCAATAGTAAGGCATCGAAAATTACATCAAAATAACATCATTATGTCAATGTTATTTGAGGAATATTAAAAAAACATGCATGTCTTTTGAACTTAAGTCAAAATATTTAAGAAATGACTTAAGATGTTTCTGGAATACGACCCCTGGGCTCGTATGTAAATCTTGTCTTCCACAAGTATCCGAAACAAAAACACTGAACACTGAACATCCAAGTATTTGAGCTCCTTAAAATATTCTGTTTTGACCAATCTTATGCGCGATTTACGTTTTATTTCACTTAAATGAAATTAATTGGCAAACATTTAGTTTTAACGTATTACACAATCTAACAAATGTATGCATTTCCCATATCATTTTATCAGTTTAAACTAAATAAACCATATCAAATTCCCAATATGTGACTAACCTGTCAATAATTGATATGCCTCATCATAGTGTAAGATATTATATTGGTTAATTTGAAATCTGAAATAAGTTGGAAGTTTATGATATTTATCATGTAGAAGAAAGATTTAAATATGTAGTAAACATAATCATGTGTTTATCTACTAATGGTGTGTGTGTGTCAAGGTTTTAACCTAACACGAAGATATATAACATGACATATATGATATACAGCTACTATGTCAGTGGTAAACTATGACACTAAAATATTCGATTAGTTTTTCTTTTTTTAGAAAAATTAGAAAAAAATAATACTATAACCAATATAAACCCATTCACTCTTGCTGTACTATTTGACCGATATAATGCGGTGACCCTAATGTGTTTTTTTCCCGACGTTCTGTACAGTTTATATGCAATTGATACATGTTCTAAAATGAGGAAATTGTTCGACTTCATGCTTATAAAACCTTGACTCGAAGTACTTGGATTGGCAATACATCACAGTGCATTTCCTGTCGAAGCTGGGGACGTACTAACAAATACACACTGTGATGTTTTGTTCCCATAATCACTGGCCAACCCATATTGCCTAGCCAATTTATCCATTTGCATCTTCTCGTAAATCAAACATAAATCAATCATGCATGCTTCTGCAAGTTCGTTTACAAGCGTTACGGCCACTAATGTAATTTGTTTGTGGCCGAAGGCAATAATGCCGAGAACAAATGGGCACTGTCAAAAGCATCTAAGGTTTCCGCTATTCACATGAAAGCTTATTATTCATTACATTGCTAGTGGCAAACCGTTATACCGCCTTATACAATTCTTGTTAGAAGGATGAATTGCTGGTCGCTTTGGTCGCTTTCCTCTTTTGGAATTTGTGTTATAAACAAGATAACAAGCAGAGTGCATGGACCTAACTTCAATGCACTGAGCGCAAATAAGACTTCCTGGAGGAAAATTGTCTTGGTTTAAAAGGGGGACTCATTTACTGGTTTGTGTTCGTGATTGGTATAATGTTATGTTAACATATATCAAATAAGTAACCTCCAAAGCTCTTTAACTAGCCAAACCACACATTATTATCATACATGATCGTATCCATATACAATTAAAAGCGTGTTTTTTTTTAAATATCGAAAAGGTCGACATGGCGATTTTAAGTTAAACAATGTCAATTCGTACCTTGAATCACACAGTCTTACAAATTATACATGTGCTGCGAATTAGTCTGGATAAGCGAATTGCTATCAGTTAAACTATATCAGTGGTATTTTTCATGCGCTATAACACGGAAACAAAATACCTGTACGTCGTTAAAGAAGTTCTTTAAACTATCGATACACGCATTTGTAACATAGCTTTGACAAGATTAGTATTTTAATGAGACAACTTCATAATTATACACTTTACGTAAAATACATTGCTGTAATTTTATGTACTATATGGACGTTCATGTTCACCATAAAATGCTTTTATAAGATTACCACCGGATATTATGTATATGAAATCACCCAGAATAATTACTGTTTGAAGTTTACAACATTACTCATTGGATGACCTGCTCTCTTTAAAACGAGTGTTTCTCCTTACCAACGTGACTTCACTTTCAGCTTATGTGTATCCATTGAATGCATTGAATAGTTTCTTTATTTAATGCTGTATGGTATATATAATTTGGTACGTAGTATGTCTTTGTAACATAAGGCATGTACAATGTAGAAGACGTAAATACTTACAAATGTGTACAGTTTTCGTCAGATTAAAATAAACACGTTAACATATCTGATTTAAACATTAATAAAGTAAATTATTTATTAAATGAGGTATTGTTTAAGTCTAGGATTTAAACCAGTCTGTATGGTTAAATTTAAGATGTGTTTTTTTAAGTTCATTATGTGGATTGCACGTTGAGTTACATTTTCTGTTGGCAAACCGTAATCTCCAATACGAGTATGCACACATCTGTGCATATCTATTAAGATAAATGTCAGGTCGTTTCCCATCAGGTGATTTCCACTGATTAATATCTTGAATGATGAGTCAGTTCAAAGGGACATATATACATATTTTTTATCATTACTGTTTGTGCCTGATAACGCATGTTTTTGTGAAGTATCCCAAACAAAGACACCAGTCATCGAAGATTTAAACATGTTATACAATTTAATTGGCAAATATTGCCTTTTAACGTATTAAACAATTTTCCTTATGTAAGTATTTCCTTAATTTAATCCGTTTTAACAAAATCAACTGTATGAGATTTCCAATATGTGACTGTGTCGTGAATGAGTGGAATGAGTGGAGTTAAATTTGTACTGAACATAATACTGTTTTATCTACGAACGTGTGTTTGAAGATTTGAACCTTATAAACAGAAATGTATATTATGATTGTATCCAGTTACTATGTTTCTGGTCAACGTTGACAGTAAATTAGTAAATATAATAAATGGACTTTGTCAGTAATGGCCTATTTGCATCCTGACTGTTAACTCGTATGTGTGGGGTTTGACGAAGGCAATTCATGGAAACGGGTGAATACATTTTATTTTTCCATTTGTTGCTTTTACATCACATCGTTGCTATCATTTGTTGCTTTGACATCACATCGTTGCTATCATTTGTTGCTTTGACATCACATCGTTGCTATCATTTAGCATTGTAAGCAGCTTAGCATGCAGCCATGTCGGTACCATAACATTTAACAGAGTTGTGTTTTTCTAATGACGCATGTACAACTCTTCTATACAATGTAATGAACTCAATACGAATCATCAGTACATGTTTTTATAAAGATCCTAAAGTGTAACCATACCATTTGCTGGAAAATTACCGTTACGGACACAAATGTAATTTGTTTGTGGCCGAAGGCATTAACTCAGAGAACAAATGAGGATTGTAAAAACATCTAGGGTTTCCGCTATCCACATGAAAGCTTATTATTCATTCAATTGCTAGTGGCAAACCGTTATCTAGTGTAGTAAAGGTCTTTTTGGAAGGATGAATTTCTGTCTCGTTCCTCTTTTGGAATGTGTGTTATAAACAAGATAACAAGCAGAGTTCATGAACTGCAATGCACTGAGCGCAAATTAGACTTCCTGAATGAAAATTGTCTTGGTTTAAAAGGGGGACACATTCACTGGTTTGTGTTCGTGATTTGTATAACAGAATGTTACAATATATCAATTAAGTAACCACTTTTAGTCGCCCACCGGTTTGACCGGAGCGGACCACAGGTTTAGTCCGACTCGTCCGGCTGGATAACCTTTAAGTTCTTTAGTAACTTTGATAAAACTCGGTATAAGGATAGATAGCCATTAGGGGAATATGCACGGTAATTAAGTTTTTCGTCCAACAAAAATCGTTGTTGCTATGATTTCGAACATCAGTCAAAACCATGCGAAAATATTGGACCATGCAATAACTAGAGAAGTACTGAAGCTAGGTTAAATAAATTCGATATTTGGATTAAGGGCTAAAACGAGGAATATGCACGCTATATCAGCTTGATTTTATTATTATTTGTCAGAAGAAAATTATGGTTGCTGCGGCTACAGAACTATGGATAACTGTAAAAAAATCGGGATCCAGAAATAACTAAAACGTACTTTAGTAAGGATGATGAAACTTGGTGTGGCTTTAGAGGGTAATATGAGAAATGTGCAAGTTATTTTAGTTTTCTTTTCGTCCAACAAATATTAAGGTTGCTTTGGTTACAGAAATAGGAAAAACGGTGCGAAAAAATGGGACTCTGCAATAACTGAATACGTTCTCAAGCTTAGGTGATGAAACTCGGTATGTTGACCATATGATGCATATGCAGTCATAAAAGTTTTGTCGACATATACATGTGTTTGCTATGGTAACCGATAGTAAGTGAAAACTTAACTCTTATTCCTGTAACAATTTCAACGGTACTTACACTAGGTTAATAAAAACTCAGTTTTTGGATAGAGGTCAAAATGGGTAATATTCAAATTAGTTAAGTATTTCGTCGGAAAAAATGCAGTTGTTATGGTTACAGAAATTAGTGAAAATGATAATCTGGATCCTGCGACAACTCAAACAATGCTTAAGCTAGGTTGTTAAAAATATGTTTGTGGATAGATGGCAATATCAGGAATATGCATGTTATTTTCTTTTTTACGCCGATGAGTTTTTGATGAAACTTATGGAGATCCGGTTTTCTTTTCGAAAACATTAACCTGTTATTGGACTGCTGTGCCCTCCATTCTTCTTCTTTCCATAAGGCACAGGGCTCATACGCAGCATCGACCTGCTATGACTATACAAGGAGTACGTTTCCTGGGAAGAACCAGCATTTTGTGTCTTTCGGGGAGAACACTCCCATACTGGGGATCGAACCCGTGACCTCAAGGTCGCTATGCGAACACCATATCCACCTCACCACGGCGATCGTTGTCGGTGAAAAAGCTTTTTAATGCAAGGTGTTGTTCCTACTTCTTTGAATTGACCTTTTCGCAAAACAAATTTAAAGCTGTTGGTGTTTTAAGTGCCCTACATTTTAAATTGAATCTTGGGTAATAAAGTTTTGCTTTATTTGGAAATAGCAACACACACATATCTGTCACAAATTTAAATTAGAATGTAAATATTATAACAAGTACTATACTTTTAGCACTGAATGCATCCATTGTCGACTATTTGCTTGCAAATTACAGTTGATTACACTGTTTAATTTATTCACACAAATAGCATGAACGTAGCAAAATGTTTTAGAAAGAAATAGCCTATTTATACGTGTATACTTTCTTTGATATTGTACGGTTGTTGTTATGTAGTAGTTTGTACTGATTTCGTATATTGAACCGTGTACTATTTCATATAATTCAGATCCAGCAGGACCACTGCAACATAAGTTTTTAACTTTGGTTATACACACGTTTTGGAAGAGTTTCTAAGCGAACGAAAGAGGAGAATTACTACGGGTTTCTATTGAAATGAATATACGAGACCGGTACCAACATGAATATTGGCATTGTAAGTTTCTGAGGTAGCCTTAGTTTGACAATAATTCAGTTTTCCCTCAAACATTCTCAATAATTATTAATTATCCTAGTGCCCGAATGAAATCGTTTTTCCGAGTAATATGATTAGTAATAATGACAGCATTTCGAGCAAATGTCGATTGTATGTGTTCTACATTTTCAGCTTATGTGTATATATTGAAAGGTTTCGTCATTTAATTATGTATGGTATATAACAGTTTGGTACGTATTAGGTCTTTGCAACATAAGGCTTTTTCATGTAGACGATAACAATATTAAATTTTTTTTACTGTTTGCGTCGGATTGAATAAACATGTCAACATGTCTAAAATAAACTTTTGATATGGTAAATTATTTATTCAGAGTTATTGTCAACGTCGCGGATGTTAACCATTTTGCATAGCTAAATGTTAAACTTTTTCTTTAAGTTCATTATGTTGATTGCATGTTTAGTTACCTTTTAATCTGAAACAAATTAAAACTATACCATCTCACATCAGTATAGTTTGATTTAAACGTTTTATTTATTTCATGCGCATAACTAACACACCAAGTGCTTGCTCATTATCCGAGATGATAAGCAAATATCAGTGAAAATGAGACATGATGACCAATTATGACTTAAAAGGTTTGTTTCCAAAGGAACTATTTGCATTTAACATAATACTGCATGTGCATGATGAGTATGGGACTGCATGTATAGTTAATTGTAATGTTTGGATGGTACAATAGAGCATACACCAACTGTTTATTATTTAACCTATTGTAGTGTAGCAAATGTCTTTATTAATAAATTGGCTTTATCATGCACGCATTTCCATGTTAATTGACAAGATCGCCTCAAAACTGATTGACATATTAAAAACACGTGAGATTATTATTTTATAAATACAATTATATCGAATTGCAAATAAATAGGGAGGGGTTTGTAAGTCTCTTTTTTATAGTGATATATAGACATAGATTATCATTTTCAAACAATTCTTAAATAAAATCTTACAAAGTTTTAGCATTTATATGTCTGCCAAGTTATTAATTTAGTGTTTGTTTGTTTGTTTTACTCGATTTATACCAACATATGAATCAATCTAACAACAACAACCATAATGATTGTAATGATAACCGAACAGTTAATTAAGCTGATATACATTTAACCGCGAACAAATCGGAATATGATACGCCTTCAACCACCATGATCTATTAACCCTTTCATTTTTTCTCACAAAGAATCTGAACAATTTTCGCCATACACTTATCATTCTACTTCTTCTGTTCAATTATCAAACTATCAAATACTTTATAGCCTTAAATAACGTTGCAAGTGTCGTTCTATCAAAATCACAAAGGAGAATACATAACTTAACATACTGTAACAAATAAGAGAAGGCGTAATTCCTTCAACATTGAAGTCAAGTTAAAAAGTGAATAGAGACAAAATCAATTGCAATGAAGTTAAATTGTATTTTCAGCGTGTATATACGGTCTTATGCCTTTTTTTCAGAATAAATACTTTTTTGGGAAATACAGATTAGAAAGTTCAGAAAACCGTAGCAGAAAATGTAATTATATTCTTCTGCAAATAATTTATTTTAACAATAAAAATGTCTTTATTGTTCTAAACGCGTCCGTTATTAATTTCACTGAAGTAAACACATTTTGATTTATTGGGCAATATAAATATGTAATGTAATTAATTTAATTTATTTAACATTACTCGTTGTTTGAAGATTGGGAAAATATAATTTTTACATTAAAATCGTATGTACTTGCCTTAACATTACTTTGGTTTAATACATACTTTTATTACGTATGTGTTTGCTTTTTTGGCGTTGTTCCGCGAATTTATGTTGAAACGTATATTTAATTGATATAAGTATGGAACTGACTATAGATCATAATGATTTTGCGCAGAGATATCAGAAGTATCAGCAACAGGCATGGAAGCAAATTTCGACACTATGTTTTACCATTTTTTTATTAAAATACTAAGACAATCTTTTTGGTAAAAATAATATTTTTACCAAATTGTCCAAATTGACATGGGCGAACACATGTCGACGTCTGAATGTTAGAAGCAGTGTAACTGACATTTTGTAAAATTTTGATGAGAACCACAAACTTTTTCATAAAATAATAAACATTTTCAGTATTCCAATTTTCTGATTAGTTTTATAATACAATTTGAAAAAAAAAAATCTCCGAATCCAGATGTCTTTTTTAAAACATTAAATAATTAAGAAAGGTGCAGTTACCACAATTTCAACACTTAAATATTTTGAATGCGCAAAATAACGTAAGTGCTCTTTATGCATTTCGGAAAATATGAACTCCTGAAAAATTTACAAAATGTCAGTTACACTAGCTATTACATTCAGTAGACGATATGATAATGTGCAGAATTGTTCCTAGTTGAAGCATACTTATTTCTCTTGAACGATTGTGAATTATAACATTAATAAAAAAAAAACATTAAATTATTTTCATTACGTTAAAATAATAAACAACATTTTATGGTGTCATCAATATAAAGTAAAACATGTAAGATTGCGAGTATAGTAATTATTGTCAGTCAGTATTATCTGTAAGTAATTTCCAATTCGCATTATGAATGCACACCGTATGCAACACTATTATCCTTAGGATTTGACGATGGCAATGTGTTTTAACAAAGTAAAAAATGGGTGAATGTGCTCACTTGTCCATTTCGGCTCGACGTTGATTCTTTCATTTGCGATGCAATCAACTTGGCATGTACTTGTGTCGTTCCCGTAAAATTAAACAACGTTTTGTATTTTTTATTACGCATATGCAATTTTTTAATCCAATTAACTCAACATGAATCATAAGTAAATGTACATGTATTAATTAAGAACCATAAGTGTTACCATTTGATTTGCCTAATGAAAATACCTTTAACGTTAATGTAAAGACATACAGTAAATGATATTCTAGTTTTAACATTTCACCTGATATAAAACTACTTCGCTCTTATATTGTATAATTTGACCAACGTGGTGACCCTTATTTGAATAGTATACTGGGTGTTTCCGATGTTGTGTAAGGTTAATATGAAAGTGATTCGTTGTCTAAATGCAAATTGTACGCGTTCTTGCTGATTAATCTTTGAATGTAATTACTTCGGTTGCCACAAAATCCGCAGCTGGTGACGAACTTCCGAAAACACACTGAGATTTGTTTCCATAATCATTTGCCAACCCATATTGCCTATACAATTTATCCCTTTCCATCTTCTCGTAAATAAAACATAAATCAATCATGCCTCTGCAAGTTCGTTTACAAGCGTTACGGCCATTAATGTAATTTGTTTGTGGCCAAAGGCAATAATGCCGAGAACAAATGGGCACTTTCAAAAGCATCTAAGGTTTCCGCTATTCGCATGAAAGCTTATTATTCATGCAATTGCTAGTAGCAAACCGTCATCTAGTGCAATTAAGTCTTGTTGGAAGGATGAAATTGTGGTCGCTTTCCTCTTTTGGAATTTGTGTTATAACAAAGATAACACGCAGAGTTCGTGACCCTAATTTCAATGCACTGAGCGCGAATTAGACTTCCTGAATGAAAATTGTCTTGATTTTAAAGGGAGGCTTATACACTGGTTTGTGTTCGTGATTTGTAAAACAGAATGTTATAATATATCAATTAAGTAACCACTTTTAGTTGCCCACCGATTTGACCGGAGGGGACCACAGGTTTACCCCGAGCCGCCGGTCTAGATAACTAAAAAGTACTATAATAATTAGTTTGATGAGACTCGGTATAAGGATAGAGAGATATATGGGGAATATGCAAGGTAATTAAGTTTTTCGTCCAACAAAAATTGTGGTTGCTATGATAACAAATATCAGTCAAAGCTATGCGAAATCATTTAACCATGTTATAACTAAAGAAGTTCTAAATCTAGGTTAAATAAAATCATTTTTTTGTATTAAGGGGACGAGGAGTATGCACGCTATATCAGTTTGATTTTATGTTTTTTTTTTGTCAGACGAACATTGTGGTTGATGCGGCTACAGAATTAAGTGATAACTGTCTAAAAAAATCGGGATCCTGAAAAAACAAAAAAGTATTTCAATTTTCTGATTAGTATTATAATAAAATTTGAAAAAGAAAACTAAACTCCCAATTGAGATGTCTTTTTTAAAACAATAAATAATTAAGAAAGGAGCAGTAACCATAAATTCAACACCGAAATATTTTGAATGCGCAAAATAACGTAGGTGCTCTTAATGCATTTCGGAAAATATGAACTCCTGAACAATTTACAAAATGTCAGTTACACTAGTATAACATTCAGTGGACAATATGAAAATGTGCAGAATTGTTCCTAGCTGAAGCATAATCTTTTTTCTTGAACGATTGTGAATTATAACACTCATAGAAAAAACATTTACTTCTTTTCATTTCGTTAAAATAATAAAAAAACATTTTATGTTGTCATCAATATAAAGTAAAACATGTTAGATTGCGAGTAAAGTAATTATTGTCAGTCAGAATTATCTGTCAGTAATTTCCAATTCGCACTCTGAATGCACACCGTATGCAACACTATTTTTCTTAGGATTTGACGATGGCAATGTGTTTTAACAAAGTAAAAAAGCTGGGGAATGGACTCAGTTGTCCATTTCGACAAGACGTAGATTCTTTTATTTACCGATGCAAGCAACTTGGCATTACCATATAATGAAGCAACGTTTTATATTTCTTGTTACGCAGATGCAACTGTTTCCGTGTTCAATTTTTTATTTTGTTATGTCCATATTCCACGAGTTCTCTTATGCAAATACCTTAAACGTAAATGTAAAGACATACAGTAAATGATATTCTAGTCTTTACATTTTACTCGATTTAACACTTATTCGCTCTTACTGTATAATTAGACCATTGCGGTGACCATTATTTTAATATTATACTGTGTGTTTCCGATGTTGTGTACAGAACATATGAAAGTGATACGTTGTCTAAAGGAAATTGTACAAGTTATTGCTGATTACACTTTAAATGTAATTACTTCCATTGTCAATACATCCGAAGCTGTCGACGACTTTACTAACTCACTCTGAGATTTGTTTCCATAATCATTGGCCAACCAATATTGCCTAGAAAAATCATCGCCTTCCATCTTCTCGTAAATAAAACAAAAATCAATCATGCATGCTTCTGCAAGTTCGTTTACAAGCGTTACGGCCACTAATGGAATTTGTGTGTGGCCGAAGGAAATAATGCCGAGAACAAATAGGCTCTGTCAAAAGCATCTAAGGTTTCCTGCTATTCGCATGAAAGCTTATGATTTATTCCATTGCTAGTGGCAAACCGTTATCTTGCCTAATAAAGTTCTTGTTTGAAGGATGAATTGTTGGTCGCTTCCCTCTTTTGGAATGTGTGTTATAAACAAGATAACACGCAGAGTTCATGAACCTAACTTAAATACACCGAGCACAAATTAGACTTCCTGGATGAAAATTGTCTTGCTTTAAAAGGGGGACTCATTCAATGGTTTGTGTTCTTGATTGGTATAATAGAATGTTAAAATATATCAAATAAGTAACCACAAAGCTCTTTAACTAGCCAAACAACATATTATTTAAATATCTGTTAAGTAATATAATCATATGATGGTATCCATATACAATGAACTAGTATGTTCTCAAAAGAATCATCAAAAAGGTCGAAATGACGTTTTCAAGTTAAACAATCTCAATGTGTGTGTGTTCATAAAATACACTCTTTTATCCTACAGCTAAATGATTTTATAGAACATAATCGGACTCATACAGAAAAGATAAGGTTTTTCCCACACCTATGTTTACCCCACACCTCATGTCAGTGTGGAGGAAGGTCATGTTACNTCTCTCTGTCCGAATCTGGATCCCTCGATAACTCATAAAGTTAGGTTGATGAAACTCGGTATAAGGATAGAGAGCTACATGTGTATATTGGAAATGTTTACGATATTTAATGTTTTTTCTTCCAATAAAATGTTTGGTTGGTTTGGTTGCAGACATTAGTCATAACAGTAAACAAATCGGAACCCTGTAATAATTCAAGAAGTACTTAAGTGTGGTTAAAGAAACTTGGTATTTGGATTGAGTGCGACCTCGAAGAAAATGTACACTATGTAAATTAGTTTTTTGTCAGACAAAAAATGTGGTTGCAGTTGCTACAGAAATAAGTGATACCTGTCCGAACAATCTGGATCATGCAATAACTCAAAAGTACGTTAGATAGGTTCATGAAACTCGGTTTGTCAATAGAAGACAATATGAGAAATATGCAAGTATGTTCAGTGTTTTTTTTTTCGCAAAAAAAAAACAACATTGTGGATGCTATGGTTACAAAAATAAGTAAAAACAGTGCGCAAAATTAGGATCCTCCTACAATTACTCATATATGCTAAAGCTAGATGATGAAACTCGTTATGTGGATAAAGGGTCATATGAGAAATATGCACGCTATTTCAGTTTTAATCCGACAAAGACAAGTGTTTGTTCTAGATACAGATGTAAGTGAAATTTAAAATCTTAAAATCCCTGCAACATATCAAAAAGTTCTTTAACTAGGTTGATAAAACTAAGTTTTCTGGATAGTGGTCCAAAAAGGTAATATGCAAATAATATTAATATTTGTCGGACAAACATTGTAGTTGCTATAGTTACATAAATGAATGAAAAGTAAAATCTGGGTCCTGCGATAACTCAGCCAGTATTAACACTAGGTTGATGAAACTGGGTTTGTTGTATAAAGGGCCATATGAGAAATATGCAATTCAATTTCATCGTCGATATGTTTTCGTTGAAACTTATGGAGATCATTTGTTCCCAAAACATTAACTCATAGTGGACTGTTGGTTTTTCTTTGACAAAGCTGTTGTTATACATGGGTGTTTTCCGTCTTCAATTTGTAATGACCTTGTATTACAAACACAATCTCTACAGCTGTTGGATACAAATGGTGTTGTTAGTGCTCCATGTGTTAGAATTTAAAATTCATCACAAGAATTGCATTCTGTGTAATAATATTATTCTTTATTTTGGAAATAGCCACGCACACATCTATGTCACACAATCAATGTAGAATGTTAATATTATAATACGAATAATAATTTTCGCAATGAAAGGTTCCATTGTAAAAACTGTACTTGACTACTTCTTTGCTTGTTAATAACAGTTGATTACATTATTGCAGTTCTCCATCAGAAATTGCATGCACGTGGTAAAATGTCTTCGAAACATATTTCAGATCTTACTTACTTAATTACAAATTAATCGCACACTGGTTGGTATTTTGGGTCTTTATCTAAAAGACAAAGGTTAGTTCCTGGTAGGAGGTGTTGTAATCTGTCGATACATGGTAAAAAACTAATTTGCACTCATTAGCATAACTATATGTGTATAGTGTCGTCGGTATTGTACGTTTTGTTTTTATGTAGTGGTTTGTACTGATTTCGTATACTTTACCATGTACTATTTAATAATTGTATTGCATAAAACTCATTCAGAAGGACCACTGCAACAAAAGTGTTTAACTTTGGTTATTCACGTTTAAGAAGAAATTCTTAGCGAACAAAATGAGTTTCTATTGAAATAACTATACGAGACGGATATCTACATGAATATTAGCATTGCTAGTTTCTGAGTTAGCCTTCGTATGAAGATATTGCAGTTTTTCATCTATCGTCCTGAATAATTATTAATTATCCTAGTGCCCGAAGGTAATCGTTTTCCCGAGTAATATGATTAGTAATAATGACAGCATTTCGAGCAAATGTCGATTGGATTTGTATTTGAATCAGAGAGTCTTAATATTCATATTTTGTTTATTGCTGATATTAGCAAGTTCCTATCAGTAAACATATGTGAGTTGTGGTTTTTATGCGCTATAACATAGTAACACATACCTATACTGTGCAAAAGCAGTCCTTTTAACAATTAAACGATGCCCGCATTTGTAATATAGCTTTGACAAGATAAGTATTTTAACGACGCACAGTATTGTAAACTTTGTAGAATCGTCGTATACTATACAGCTGTACTTTTATTTAGTCACCATCAAACCCATTAATGAGATTACAACCGGACGACATTAATATAAAACCATCTAGAATGAATACTGTTTGACAACATAACTCATTGGATGTATTGAAATGCTCTCTTTACAACAAATAATTGTTTACGACCATCGTAAATGTATTTTCCGCTTATGTGTATGCGTTGAAGAGATTCGTTTTTTTAAATGTTTTATGGTATATATTGTTTGGTACGTATGACGTTTTTGTAACATAATGCTTGTAAAATGAAGAAGATGTTAATACTTTCAAATGTGTACTGTTTGCGTCAGGTGGAATTAAACATGTGTACACGAACGCTTTTATCACGTAAGCAAACTAGCAAAGGTATCGCCAAACGGTTATCATCAATATATAAATTCACTGCAGAATTTCTAAGGGATTAAGACATATTACCGAATGGACACATTCAAAATAAATCGTGTTGACAGTTCAATCATTCGCTAAGAAAGACAAAAAATAGAACAAAAGCTCATGTGGCTCAGCTGGGATAGTTTTCTCAAAAGACATATTGGACTGTATGATACCATCTATAATAGTGGCATAGCAATCATTTGTTCAAAGCGGAACTTTGTTTTACGAGACAATAATACCAAAGTGTGCCAACGGTAAATGACTATTTCAATTGCAAAGCAATATCCGCTTTCTAAAAGTAATTTTGTATTGTAAAGTTAAACATGTGAGTTTGCGAGTACAGTCCTTTTTGTCTGTCTGTATAATATGACAGCAGTTTCCAATTCGCATATGGAATTTACACCATATGCAACACGTAGTATTTGACGATTTGTTTAACTAAAGAAAACAAACTGGTCCGTTGTCCATTTCGGCAAAACGTTGATTCTTTCATTGATCGATGCAAGCAACTTGGTATGTACTAGTGTCGTTACACAAGTTAAAACAACGATTCGTATTTCTTTTTACGCATATGCAACTCTTGTATTTAATGGCCTCAACATTAATCATGAGTACATTTATTTGTTAAGAATCATACGTGTTACTATTTGATTTTGCCGAACAATTATTTTCTGAAGATTCTTTGAAGATTATATTTATTTATTTACATGATGTTTTTGAGTTTAATATTCTATGTTTGATGTCCATTATTCATTAGTGAATTTATGAAAATACCTTAAACGTAATTGTAAATGCATACAGTTAATGATCTTCTAGGTTTTACTTTTGTTTGAATAAAAATATAAACGTATAAAACTATCCCTGATATAACACTCATTCGCTCGTACTGTATAATTTGACCGATCCAATGCGGTGACCCTTATTTTAATGGTATACTGTATGTTCCGTATATTGTGTTCAGTTAATATGCAAACGACACATTGTCTGAGATAAGCAAATTGTTCGAGTTGTTGCTTATAAATATTTGGATGTAAATACTCCCATTGTCAATACATCCGAAGCTGGTTACGACTTTACTAACACACACTGAGATTTGTTTCCATAATCATTGGTCCACCCATATTGCCTAGACAAATCATCCCTTACCATCTTCTCGTAAATAAAACATAAATCAATAATGAATGCTTCTGCAAGTTCGTTTACAAGCGTTACGGATACTAATGTAATGTGTATGTGGCCGAAGGAAATAATGCCGAGAACAAATAGGCTCTGTCAAAAGCATCTAAGGTTTCCCGCTATTCGCATGAAAGCTTATGATTTATTCCATTGCAAGTGGCAAATTGTTATCTTGCCTGATAAAGTTCATGTTTGAAGGATGCATTTTGGTCGATTCCCTCTTTTGAAATTTGTGTTATAAACAAGATAACACACAGAGTTCACAAACTTAACTTAAATGCACTGAGCGCAAATTAGACTTCCTGGATGAAAATTGTCTTGTGTTAAATGAGGACTCATTCAATGGTTTGTGTTCGTGATTGGTTTTATAGAATATTTAAATGTATCAAATAAATAACCACCAAATCTCTTAAAGCCTCTATAACGCTCAAAATCAACGAACATTTCGCAACATAATTGGTAAAAAAAAATTAACATACAAATAATCAGTGTTCCTTATAGCAATAGCCAAAATTTCAAAGTTAGATTTGCTCTGGTAACATTACGATACAAAATGCTCTTATATTCAAAACATGTTCATGTACCAATTTAGTGTTCATGTGTCGTACGAATGGATATCGCTGCGGGATATTAAAATGGAATTTATTGTGCCACACAAATAAAAAAGGGCATTTTATATCGTGTTAAATCTATGTTACCAGAGCACATATAACGTTGCAATTTTGGCTATTGCTATTAGGAAGATTTATTTACGAAATATATTACGAACTTTTCGTTGATATTTGAGCGTAATAGAGGCTTTAAACTAGCAAAAACCACTTATTATAATACGAACTTTTAAATAATATATTCATATGATCGTATCCATTTACAATTAAAACGCATGTTCGCAAAACTATCATCGAGAAGGTCGAAATGCCGTTTTCAAGTTAAGCAATATCCATTTGTGTTTGTTTATTAAACAAACTATTTTTTCAAATATTGTTTTGGGGTTCTGTCCGCATTTAGTCGCCCTTCGGTTTAGCAGGAGAGGACTGCAGGTTTACCCCGATCAGTCCCTCTGTCCGTCTGTCCGTTTCGTATCTGGATCCTGCGATAACTCAACAAGTACTTAAGTTAGGTTAATTAAAGTCGGTATAAGGATAGAGAGCTATATCAGGCTATGTGTGCACGTTATTTAATTTCGTCCAACATAGCGGATGGTTGGTATGGTTACAGAATTAAGTCAAAACAATAAAAAAAATCGGACCCAAGTAATAACCAAGTAATAACTCAAGAAGTATTTAAGCTAGGTTAAAGAAACTCGGTAATTGGAATGAGGGCGAAAACGAGGAATATGTACGATATATAATTGATTTTGTTAGACAAACATTGTGGTTGCAGTGGCTTTAGAAATAAGTCATTAATGTCCGAAAAATCGATCTTCTGCAATAACTAAAAAGTATGAAAGCTTTGTTGATGAAACTCGGTTTGGTAATAGACGGCAATATAAGAAATATACACGTTATTTAAGTTATTTCACTTAACAAAATGTGGTTGCTACGGTTACAGAAGTAATTAGTCCAGCCAGAGAAAACTAAAAATAAAGTAAAGTTAAAATTAACACTAGGTTGATGATATTATGTTCGTTGTTTAAAGGGCCATATGAGAAATATGCATGGTATTTCATTTTTATCGTCCATAGGTTTTCAATGAAGCGTATGGAGATACTTTTGTTTCGAAAACATTTATTCATAGTGGGCTGCTGTTTTTGTGTGACAAAGGTTGTGCTATACATGGGTGTTTGCCTTCTTCAATGTCTAAATACACTTTGTAAAAAAAAGACGCAACATGTGTTGGATTAAAATGGTGTTGTAGCTGCCCTACGTGTTACAATTTGAAATGTATCAAACGAATTGAATTCTAGGTAATACTATTAAGCTTTATTTTTGAAATAGCCGCACGCACAAAGCTCTTATACAAAAAAAAAATGTAGAACGTAAATATTATAATACGAATTATAATTTTCGCAATGAAAGGTTCCATTGTCAAAACTTAACTCGACTTTTTCTTTGCTTGTTAATTACAGTTGATTGCATTGTTGAAGTTCTCCGTCACAAATTGCATGGGCGTGTCAAAATGTCTTCGAAACATAGTTCAGATCTAACTTACATAATTACAATTTAAGCACAACTGGTAGGTAGTTGGGGTCTTTATCTAAAAGACAAAGGTTAGTTCTTGGTAGGAGGTGTTGTAATCCGTCGATACACGGTAAAAAACTAATTTGCACTCATTAGCATAACTATATGTGTATAGTGTCGTCGGTATTGTACGTTTTGTTTTTATGTAGTGGTTTGTACTGATTTCGTATACTTTACCATGTACTATTTAATAATTGTATTGCATAAAACTCATCCAGAAGGACCACTGCAACATACGTGTTTAACTTTGGTTATTCACGTTTAAGAAGAAATTCTGAGCGAACGAAATGAGTTTCTATTGAAATAACTATACGAGACGGATATCTACAGGAATATTAGCATTGCTAGTTTCTGAGTTAGCCTTCGTATGAAGATATTGCAGTTTTTCATCTATCGTCCTGAATAAGTATTAATTATCCTAGTGCCCGAAGGAAATCGTTTTCCCGAGTAATATGATTAGTAATAATAACAGCATTTCGTGCAAATGTCGATTGGATTGTTATATGAATCACAGAGTCTTAATATTCATATTTTGCTAATGGCTAATATGAGCAAGTTTCTATCAGTAAACATATGTGAGTTGTGGTTTTTATGCGCTATAACATAGTCACACATACCTATACTTTGATAAAGAAGTCTTTTTTACAATTAACGATGTCCGCATTTGGAATATAGCTTTGACATGATCAGTATTGTAACGACACACGAGTATAACAAACTTTGTAGAATCGTAGTATAATATACACCTGTACTTTAATTTGGTCACCATCAAACACATTAATGAGATTACAACCGGACGACATTTATATAAAACCATCCAGAAGAAAATACTGTTTAACAACATAACTCATTGGATGTATTGAAATGCTCTCTATACAACAAATACTTGTTTACGACCATCGTGACTGTATTTTCCGCTTTTGTGTATGCGTTGAAGAGATTCGTTTTTTTAAATGTTTTACGGTTTATATTGTTTGGTACGTATTATGTTTTTGTAACATAATGCTTGTAAAATGAAGAACATGTTAATACTTTCAAATGCGTACTGTTTGCGTCAGGTGGATTTAAACATGTGTACACGAACGCTTTTATCACGTAAGCCAACTAGCAAAGGTATCGCCAAACGGTTATCATCAATTAATAAATTCACTGCAGAATTTCTAATGGAATAAGACATATTACCGAATGGACACATTCAAAATAAATCGTGTTGACAGTTCCATCATTCGCTTAGAAAGACAAAAATAGAACAAAAGCTCATGTGGCTCAGCTGGGATAGTTTTCTCAAAAGAGATATTGGACTGTATGATACCATCTATAATAGTTGCTTACTGCATAGCAATCATTTGTTCAAAGCGGAACTTTGTCTAACTAGACAATTATACCAAAGTGTGCCAACGGTAAATGGCTATTTCAATTGCAAAGCAATATCCGCTTATTAAAAGTAATTTTGTATTGTAAAGTTAAACATGTGAGTTTGCGAGTACATTCCTTTTTGTCTGTCAGTATAATATGACAGCAATTTCCAATTCGCATTTGGAATTTACACCATATGCAACACGAAGTATTTGACGATGGCAATGTGTTTAACTAAAGAAAATAAACTGTCCGTTGTCCATTTCGGCAAAACATTGATTCTTTCATTGATCGATGCAAGCAACTTGGTATGTACTAGTGTCGTTACACAAGTTTAAACAACGATTCGTATTTCTTATTACGCATATGAAACTTTTGTATTTAATGAACTCAACATTAATCATGAGTACATTTATTAGTTAAGAATCATACGTGTTACTATTTGATTTTGCCGAACAATTATTTTCTGAAGATTCTTTGAAGATTATATTAATTTATTTACATGATGTTTTCGAGTTTAACATTTTATGTTTGATTTCCATTTTTCATTAGTCAATTTATGAAAATACCTTAAACGTAAGTGTAAATACATACAGTAAATGATCTTCTAGTTTTTACTTTGTTTGAATAAAAATATAAACGTATAAAACTATCCCTGACATAACACTCATTCGCTCGTACTGTATAATTTGACCGATCCAATGCGGATGTTATTTTAATGGTATACTGTATGTTCCCGATGTTGTGTTCAGTTAATATGCAAATGATACATTGTCGGAGATGAGCAAATTGTTCGAGTTGTTGCTGATAAAACTTTGTATGTAATTACTTCGATTGCCAAAACATCCGAAGCTGGTGACGAACTTACGAACTCACACTGAGATTTGTTTCCATAATCATTGGTAAACCCATATTGCCTAGACAAATCATCCCTTACCATCTTCTCATAAATAAAACATAAATCAATCATGCTTGCTTGTGCAAGTTCGTTTACAAGCGTTACGACCACTAATGTAATTTGTTTGTGGCCGAAGGAAATAATGCCGAGAACAAATAGGCAATGTCAAAGGAATCTAAGGTTTCGCATGAAAGCTTATTATGCATTTCATTGCTAGTGGCAAACCGTTATCTCTCATAATAAAATTCTTGATTGAAGGATGAATTGCTGGTCGCGTTCCTTCTTTGGAATTTGTGTTATTTACAAGATAACACGCAGAGTTCATGAACCTAACTTAAATGAACCGAGCGCAAATAAGCTTTCCTGGATGGAAATTTTCTTGTTTTAAAAGGGGAACTAATTCACTGGTTTGTGTTCTTGATTGGTTTAATAGAATATTAAAATGTCGAATTTTTCCGTCGTTAATTGCATAGACTTTGCAAAATGTACTCGAAACGTACTTCAGATCCAACTAACTTACAAATTAAGAGCACACTGGTAGGTATTTTGGTTATTTATCTTAAAGGCAAACTTAGTTCTTGGTCGAAGATGTTGTTATCCGTCAGTACATGGTACAAAACAAATTTGCACACATCAGCATAACTATACGTGTATATTTTCGTCGATATTGTACGCTTGTTGTTTTGTAGATGTGTTTACTGATTTCGTATATTTTAGCATGTACTTTTTTAAAATTATATTTTATAGAACCCACATCCAGCAGGACCACTGCAACATCATTGTTTAACTTTGGTTATTCACGTTCAAGAAGAGTTTCTTAGTGAACGAAATGGATTTCTATTGAAATAAATATGAGACAGATATCTTCATGAACATTGGCATTGTTAATTTCGGAGTTAGCCTTTGTATGACGATATTTCAGTTTTTTCTCTATTGTTCTGAATAATTAGTAATTGTCCTTATGCCCGAAGGCAATCGTTTTTCCGAGTAATATGATTAGTAATAATGACAGCATTTCGAGCAAATGTCGATTGGATGTGTATATTAATCACAGAGCCATACGAGGCATTCATATTTTGCGAATAACTCGAATAAGCGAGATAGTATCAGCGAAACTATGTTAGTGGTATTTTTCGGCGTTAGCTGTATACGCCAGGTTTTCACCTTAGCCTGACCTTTGTAAGCAACCAATCAATTCGAATATAAAATTTCCCGCGATGGGCCTGAAACTTTTCGCAGTAGAAAACGTGCAATCGACAAACAGATTTCACATCAACATTAATATGTTATTCCATCGACTTTCTATTTTTGGGAAGTATTGGGTATGAAAAGGGATTCTAAAGTTCGTTCAGCAACGATGTTAACTGCGTATTCAGCAGGAAACAATTGTATCTCTCATGATAAGGTTTGAAAGATAGAGCAGTTTCAAACTTAATTCTCTACATCAATACAGTTTGTGTGTGTCCCTTTATATTCAGAGGATTGTCAGCACCAGAGCGTTTGTACTTAAAGGCTATGTTCTCATATTTAGTTATTACTACCATATTGCTGTCTGTGAACTAGTATATTTTAGTTCATAAAAGTATCGTTTTTCGATATCCTTATATGAGTTTTGGCCAAACCATATTTAATTGTTTTCGAAATTGAACATTAAACATGTAAAAGTATAAAGTTTTAAACAAGTCGTCGTTCAAGCCGTGAAATCGTGACCTCACTTAAAGCATTGCATTCCAAGCCGCAAGGTATCAGGGTGAGTTCGCGCGGTCAGTACAGGGATCGTTATATAATATAGACGGTATCGCGTGAACTAGGTGAACTGGGATTTTATTTAGACCAGATGTTAAATGAAGATATTCGCCGATATAATTATGGTATCTCAATAAAAGATTCTTAATGTGTTTTCAACAAAACCATGATAAATATTATGTTTGATTAATTCAACAAGAATTATTCCACCATATTGACCAATGTATTGAGCATGAGCGAGATGATTCCCGATACTGTTAATAATCGAATCAAATAGCAATGCCCGACAAACCACTAAACAGGTTTGTCCGAAGAACGCGCGAATAAATATTTAAAATATGTACAGATACTTCGCGTGTGGCCGGTTGACTAACATGTGTTATTTTCACTTCCATTCTTCTTTTTTCTGTATCTATAGATACATGATCAGCAGTATGTAATCATGTAAAATAAAACGCGAAAACTACGCGTTAATATCCCGTACTGCGTGAAATGCAGCTAAGAACTGCACAGAAAAAAGACATATGCTATCTTTGATATCATTCTTTAAACTCTTTACCTTTCACCAACTCCAACCACAATCAACGCCGTATATCTTTTTTAAAGATATTTCTTGTTAAAGATATTACACAATCACTGCACGTCGTTAAAGAAGTGCTTTAAACTATTAACGATGTGTGCATTTGTAAGTAATATAGGGCTGACAACATTATTATTTTAACATTAGTCATTAAACACTTTAGAGAATCCACGTAAATAATTTTTTTCTTTTCTTTATTTACCATAAAAAGCATTAATACAATTACAACCGGATACCATTTAAAAAAATCATCCAGAATAAATCATGTTTGATGTGTTCAAGAAACTCATGGGATGAACTTCTCTCTTTAAAACGAATATTTCTCTCGACCAACGTGACCGCATTGTCAGCTAATGTGTATACATTGAAAGGTTTTGTTATTTACTGGTGTATGTTATATATAATTTGGTATGTATTATGTCTTGGCAACATAAGCTATGTTAAATGTCGAAGATGTAAATACTTAAAAATGTGTACTGTTTGTATCGGATTTAGTGCAGCATGTTTACATGTATCATGAATACGTTTCATAAGGTAAATTATTTATTAAATAATAAGTATTGTTTACGTTCTGGATGTTAACCAGTCTGCATAGCAAGTTCTTCACGTGGATTGCACGTTGAGTAACAGTTTTACTTTAAAAAAAATACATTTTACACTTAACAATCATACTAGTTCAATTTAAACACGTTAAGTTTTTTTTTGAAGCGCATAACTCAAATGCCATGAATACATTTTTGTAAACACATACTTCAATAAGTATGCTTTCCTTTAAGGCACGAAACGTGGCTTGCTAATTTCCCGAGAAAATTAGACATGATGGCCAGTAAGTGCTGACAAAGTATGTTTCCGAAAGAACGACTAGCATCAAACATAATACTAATTGCTGTATGTTCATGATGGGAACGACATGAATAGTTCCTGTGACGTTGTGGATGAGCTATTAGAGAATACTTGCAAAATTCGATGCTAAGTACCTCAAATATTTATTACTTATACTATTTTAGAGAAGCCAGTAACTTGAAAATTAAAAGTAGATATATCGTTCAAATATTCAGTTTGGATATACATTGTAGTGATGCATGTTATTTTTCGAGTCTTAAACTATGAATAATTTTAACTATCAACATCGAAATTGAATGGAGATAAATTAATGATTACATACACGTTGACATGGTTACTATACAAACTGACACTTAAATAACCAAACATTAATGAATATCGAGACAATATTGTCAGAATTGAAAATTGAACTATATCTGCTGTTACGTTTTAGTTGGTCTTTTAAAATCAATTCACTGAAGTGCAAAATAGCCGTATGTTTTTTTCACTTGATAAACATAAGTGTCTGCTTGATATACTTCTTAAACTGAACATTACCCTACACATGATTTCAACTGAATTTTAGGTGATATGCGTGTGTGAAAAAGTAAAAAAACAACAAAAAACAAACAAATAAACAGTGATAAATCAAACGAGCTGTTAATCTCAGGATTGATTCTTGCCTCTTCGACTACCATGCTGCGCACATGTATGCATGGACGCCTTTATCACTTCAGCAAAAAAGAAATGTACCGACAAATGGTTATCATCGATTAATAAATTCACTGCAGAATTTCTAAGGGAATTAGACATATTACCCAAGGGACACATTCAAAATAAATCGTGTTGACAGTTCCATCATTTGCATAGAAGGGCAAAATTAGAACACACGCTATTTTGGCTCAGCTGGGATAGTTTTCTCCAAAGAGATATTGGACGGTATAAAACTATCTATAATAGTGGCATAGGAATTTCGTTTGACAATACAATTATACAAGTGTGCGCCAACAGTAAAACGTCTTATTCAGATGCACAACTATATCCGCTTTCTATAAGTGAATTTTGTAGGTGTATTTAAAGGTTATTTCTTCAGAATCAAATGCATTGTTTACCAAAGTAACTATGCAATTGACTATTATTTAGTTGTTAATGGTTGCTTAATATTTATTTGGAATAGATATGCTATATNTATATATATATGACTGTTTGTTACAAATAACAACGCAATGTTACACATTAATAAGAAACCTGGACTAGTGTTATGAATCATGTTTTTGCGAAGTCTCTAAATCTCAAACAAAGACATCAGTCATCGAAGCATTCAGTCTCATAGAACATGCTGACGTGTGATGAAAGTTAATTGGAACATTTATTGTTAACGTAGTCACACTTTTCCAAATGTAGGTATGACCTTCGTTATTTAATCAGTTTAAACTAACTGAACCATATGACATTTTCAATATTTGACTATGTTGTAAATAAGCGGAATTCTTGGTCATAGCTTCGGAGGTAATATTGGTAAATTTGAATTCTAAAATAATGTTAAAGATCAGTTCATTATCCAGCTTCTATGTAACTGGTCAACTTAGACAGCAAATAGGTTAATACAAAAAATCTACTTTGTCAGTAATTGCCTATTTGCATCCTGAATGTAAACGGTACTCAAAGTTGCAATTTAAAGGGTTTGACGAAGGCAATTTGTCGGCGAATTGTGACATGTGGTGAATACATTCATTTTTAGCTCGGCTGTTTTCGAAGAGCTGTCCGCGGCGTCCGAAAACTTTAACATTGGCCATTGAAGATAGCAACTTGATATTTGGCATACATGTGTATCTCATAGAGCTGCACATTTTGGTGAAAGGTCAAGGTCAAGGTCACCCTTCAAGGTCAAAGGTAAAACAAAACTTATTTTGTTTCATGTATATCTCATGGACTTGCACATTTTGAGTGGTGAAAAGGTCAAGGTCAAGGTCATCCTTCAAGGTCAAAGGTAAAAAAGCAAAATACAAGCACCCACAGCCGAGCGTTGGCACCCGCTATGCGGTGCTCTTTTTCCATTTGTTGCTTTGACAGCACATCGTTGCTATTATTTACCATTGTAAGCCACTTAAAATGCAGTCATGTCGGTAGCATATGATTAAACAGAGTTATGTTTTGTTTTCTTATTACGCATGTGCAGCTCTTCTGATATTAACTAAATATGAATCATCAGTTAATGTTTCAATAAAGAACCTAACGTGTAACCAATGCATTTGTTGGAAAATAAGCGAAACGGCCACACATGTAATTTGTTAGTGGCCGAATGCATTAAGTGAGAGAATAAACGGGGATTGTCAGAAACATCTAAGGTTTCCGCCATCTGCATGAAAGCTTATTATTAATTTAGTTGCTGGTGACAAACCATTTTTACGAGTAATAAAGTTCCTGTTTAAAGGACAAACCTTTGTTAACCTACCTCTTTTGAAATGTGTCTTATAAGTAAGATAACAATCAGATGTCGTGAACCTTACTAACTTCAATGCACCGAGCGCAAAGTGGACTTCCTGAATTAAACTTATCTAGTTTTAAAGGTGAGTCTCACAAACTGGTTTGTGTTTGCGATTGAAAAATATATCTTATTACTTAGCGCTGAAGCTCAATAAATAGCCAAACAACATGTGATGAAAATGATTGTTAAATAATATGTTCATTTATGATCGTGTCCATATGCAACAAAAACGCCCTTTCTCAAAATTATCATCGTAAGCTTCCAAATGACGTTTTGAAATTAAATAATGTCAATGTATGTTTGTTTATTAAAATAGCTTGATGAGTTTTGTTAAATATTCACCCACTTTTAGTCGCTCAAAGGTTTGAATGGAGGGGACTATAGGCGTACCCCTGTCTTTCCGTCTTTCCGTCAAAAGTAAGATTGATGAAACTCGGTATGAGGATAGAGAGCTATAGGAGGAATATGCGCGTCTTCCAATAATTTCGTTAAAAAAACTATTGATTTTGCTATGGTTACAGAAATAAGTAAAAACTTTACGAAAAATAGGGTTCCTGTAGTCAGTAAAAATATACTCAATCTAAGTAAAGTCGGTACGAGAATATAGGGCTAAAAGGGGGAATATGTAGGCTAGAAGTGAAATCCGGAAATTATGAATCGTGCAATTACCAAGCAAAACATAAGCTAGGTGGACAAAACTCGGTATTGCAACAAAAAGCACTATGAACAATATGCAAGAACTTTTAGTTTTTTGCTAGGTTGATGAAACCCGGTATTTAGATAAAGGTCCAAATCGGAAATATGAACATTATTTTAAGTGTTCGTTTGATGCAAATGGCGGTCGCTCTGGTAACCTAAATAAATAAAAACTATAATCAGTGATCCTGCGAAAGCAAAACAATGTAGATAAGCTAGGTTTATGAAACTCGGAATCTGGATAAAGGACCATATGGGGAAAAAGCATGTTATTTAATGTTTTTTTGTGTGTGTGTCATCAGGAGAGACATCCTCGTAACTGTCCGCTTGTCGTTTCCTTCAAGACGGGATTTAAAATAGATTCAGTGGAGAGGAATAACGCAACATGTGGTTTATATATTGAGAACATATGGTTGGTGACTTTTGATATCATGTGATATCAGACGAGGCTGATATGGCGAAGGAAAAGGCGAGGCTTGCCGAGCATTTTAACACGCCATATCGGACGTGTCTGATATCACATGATATCAAAAGTAACCAACCATATATTCTATTTATTATGCGACATGTAAAACAAATAAGAAAATATAAACAAGATAAAAAAAAAAACAACCGCTTAA
>VMBQ01012272.1:0-20792 GCA_007657795.1 Dreissena rostriformis | reverse complement strand
AATATATTCTGGTACTTTCTGTGTAATGCCGACTTATATTCATCTGTACAGAAAGACGGATCAGTCCAAGAGTCCTAAAGTTTCCTTATGAAACAATGAAGGAGACTTAAATCATAAAAATGTGACATCATAATGGAAGTTTACAAGTAAGCGTTAAACCGGCGTCGCTCAAAACGCCTTTAAATAAATTCACTAAATTTGGCAAGTGTGATTATCAGGAGCTGTCGAATGATGTCAGTCCTGTTGTCATATGGCCGCACTATCTACGGCTGAACGTAAAACTTTGATGATGTCACGTTACAGCACCTACCCTGTTTTTCATACTGCATGATGATTGCAGCGTGTACCGGGGACACACTGAATGTGAGAGTGCGGTCCTTTAGCTCCACATCAATGTTTACCAGGCCTGAAATAAAAAAGCAGCATAGCTCAGTAACCTTGTATAAATAAGCCTCGCTTAATGCATGTAATTGCATTGTAGATATCTTTAATTATGTAAAATGTATTCGATGTTCGATAGCGCGATGGTTTTGTTGACCAATTTACTGATTTTGAAACAGTGTCAGTGACTTGAAATAATGTTAAATCTTATAATTGTGGTGCATTGTTCTTATACTTTTCGACTGAAATTGATGCAGAATTCAAAAGGTAATTTGTGTGATGAAAAAGTCGTTCCTTTGTTAGTTGATCAAAGAATGTCAGCGATATTTTGTCTTGTTACTCATCTTATGCACTACATTCAAAGTTGTGGCGTAACCGGGAAAGATCACAAATAATTTTGACATGTGGAATGCTTTATGCCTCCCACTTTGTAGGGCATACAAAAATTGACAAAAGTCTTAACTAAAATTTAAAAAACAAACATTTTATAAGGCATTTTTTGTGTGTAATAAATAGAAAAACATGTGTCATTTTTGGGACATCCGTGTCTAGTTTTTAAAGTGTTTCATTATGCTAAAAGAATGAAGTGTAAACATGAAATTTTAAAAATCTTATAAGCCCTTTCAATTGATCTCATAATTTTTTTAACTCCATACCTATTACCAGTCATTGAAATACGCAGTTCAAACAAGTCTGACTTCTTTAACAGTGATCAAGAAATTATACAATATAACAAATAATGAAACTCCTGACACTATCAGGAGAACAATTCTTGTTCTCATCCACAACTTTTATAACAGAACACAACATATAAACATACAATTATTAAAACTGGGAAAATTGCCTTGGAAAAGTAAATGCATAGCATTTGGGGTTTAAACTAGTCACCTCACACTTCACCATACAAACCTGCCTATGTTAAACAAAGAATCTGAGCCATCCATATTTAAAATTAACCAGTGCAGGGCTTAAGACCTTGTGCTTATTTTGACCAGTGCCTTACCCAAATGAGATTTCCAGTTAAGGGTCCTGTTCCCTTTAAGAGCCTCAAACTTGTGCGTGTACTTCTCCAGCAGTGACTGCATGTGCTCGGGCAGCTGCACCTTCTCTTCGCGGAACGCAGGCCAGAACTGGGCCGACAGGATCATAGCATTCACCTCCACCTCCTACATACAATATTGATTCATTGTGATATAAGGAATTTATATTGATATTCGTGGTACTGATCTGGAGAGACATTAACCGATTTTTACAACATAATGTCTTCGAATAAAGACAACATTATTAGGAAATTAACATGTGACCATTTCCATCTTTTACAGGCGATATACATTCAAGAAGTATATTACATTTATAGAAACGTATGACACAACTTTGAAATTGTATTATATTGTGTTATGTATTTTGGGCTGGTGGCATTGATTTACTAAATAAACTGTTCTATACAATATGAGCCGGGTCATTCAAAAATGGGTCCTACACCATATGCTAAAAGCCTAGCTTAAGACCAGCCTGCGCAATTGTGCATGCTGGTCAGGAGCTTTCCTGTCTGCTAACAAGACCAACTAACCTTAAAGGACTTTATAGCGTAAGGATAGCATGTAGGCTGGTCAAGAGCTATGTTGGGCACATTGGGCAAAAGACTCATTTTCGCATGGCTCAGCTCATACGATATCAGTGCACCATATAATAACCCTTTGCATGCTGGGAAATTTGTCGTCTGCTAAAATGTTGTCTGCTGAATTTCTAAAATTAGCATTTTCTTCACTTTTTTTCAAAGACCACTATCAGAATAGCAAACAGTTTGGATCCTGATGAGACGCCAGGTTCTGTGGCGTCTCATCTGGATCCAAACTGTTTGCAAAGGCCTTAAAAAGTATTTCAAAGCTAAATGCCAAATATCATCAACAAATACAAACATGTGTATTTAAAAAAAAAGCAGAAAATATCTTAAACTTAGGCGTAAAAATTTAAAGTGAACATATTTAAGAAAGTTCTTTTGATATTTCATGAATATGACCCCTGATCTTACCTGCTCCTCCCCCTTCTGTTTCCGCTCGTCTGAGATGCGTGTGTTGACCCGCTTTGAGTCGGTCACGTCCTTCAACATTACTTCACAGAAATGGAGCTCGTCCCCAAACCGTAACTGAAAACAGAGATGGGGCTTGAATTTATCATTAAAGAACTAGGCCAAGATATCCTTGAAACAAATTTTCTGAGCAAGTTTCTTCATTATGATGTGGACAAAAATGTGACTTCTGGTTAAACCATAATAGCAATATAAGAAAAACTGCCTCAAGCCCTGGCGGCAATTTCTTTAAACAGACTGGAACCATTTGTGACCTCCACTGAAATATTATTAGTATAAATGTTCTGAGTAAGTTTCATGAAAAATTGACTCAAAATAGGACTTCTAGATTGTTAACAAGGCTTCATTTCAGTTATATGAGGGAAGCTGCTCAGCCCCCTGGTGGCCATGTTTTTCAACATACAAAAGGCAATCACAAAAGAACCATTCTAGAACTAATGACAAGGTAGCATTATAACACATGTTCTGAAAAAGTTTAATTATAAATGGGCAAAAATTGTCACTCTTAAGAGTGTTTTCTTTAATTCAGACTAGTTTTTGAACCCTCTTTAATCAGTTTGAACTCAGCTGAGATATTATTAAGACAAATGTTTTGACAAGTTTCATTAAGATTGGGCAATAAATGCAGCATCTAGAGTATTCACAAGGTAACTGTTGACGATCAATGACAGACAACCAATGACAGACCAACAGCAATCACTGCACAGGCTTGTCTGGGACGACACTACGCATATGCATAAAGCCCAGTTTTTCCAGCCAGAACAAGGCTCACATACGCACCTTAAGGAGCTCCAGGTAGCGTATTTCCTTCTCAATGTCGTAGTTGAAGTTGGTGAGAATGCGATCAGCCAACAGAGTGCGGTACTCATTCACAAACAGCTCCTTGCTGCCGTAGATGTTTACCAGCATACTGATGATGTCTGACGCTCGACGACTCTTGGAAGCTGTTGCTGAAAGAGAGACAAAAACATGTGATCTTTGCTCCCTGAAAACCTGGGCTTAATGCAAGTGTTTTCCCAGAACAGCCTGTGCAGTCCGCTCTTTCTGTGTCCAAAAATGATATTATCATGAAAATGCTGCTGTCAACATATGAGCCTCGTTCTGGGAAAATGTGGCTTAATGTGTGGGCATAAAGTGTTGTCGCAGATTAGCCTGTGCAGTCTGCACAGGCTGATCAGGGACAATACCTTTTGCTTTTATGGTATTTTTTGTTTAAAGGAAGACTCTTCTTAGCGAAAATCCAGTTAAGGATGAAAGTGTCGTCACTGATAAGCCTTTGCAGACTGCACAGGCTAACCTGGGACGACACTTTATGCACATATGTTAAGCCCCATTTTCCCAGAGCGAGGATCATTTGTTGATTGCAGATTTTTTTTTAATGAGACATCAATGTGCCATTCATTACAACATCAATTTTATATAATTTGACCTAGACCTTGACCCCAGTGACCTCAAACCTCATGAAAATGTAGAGGTCCATGCAAGGTACCTACATGCCAAATATGGAAGAGATCGGTAAAATAATGCAGGCGCTATGAGAAACTGTAACAAAAGTGTGACGGAAGGAAGGAAGTACGGAAGAAAGAAAGTAAGGCAGGAAGGAAGGAAGGTTAGGACAAAGTGGCAACTATATGCTCCCTGAAAATTTTCGGGAAGCATAGAAACAGCAGGCAACAGAGGTAACAATAAGCCTGTTAAATATTCATTAGAACTGGGATTTCTGTTGATTTTTAAGCTCTTATCAAATCATATCTGACAGTGAAATTGTGAGTGACCCACATTCAATTTTAAAGGCCAAAATTAACAACATTATCTTTAGAAATATTTAAAAATATTCCTTCAACTGTTTTTTCCCCCCAAAAAGCTTGATAACAGGGACTTAAGGAATTTTGATTGTAAATAAAGATGAAATTTCGAGTTTGAGTAAATGCTGTCAGTTTTGGGTTACATTTTCCTTAATGCCTCAGAAACTGCTACATAAACATCAAAACATATTAATATCTTTTTAATTTTAGTAAACAGAAAAAAGAAACTAAATTCAAGGAGCATTAAAACTCTACAAATTTGGAGGAAAAGATACTGGGTCTGGGTTTGAATAGGTCCTGCTAATTTCAACACACAAAGGTCTTTATTGACGAGATAATGGCTCCCAGTGGCTCAAAGATTTCTTTCGTCAAATGTTCCATATAACGTCGGAATTCCTATCGTTTTATATTTTTGGTTAAGCTTTATAACGAAAAAGCTAAAGCCAAAAGGAAATTTCATAAGTCAAATTTGCTAATTAATAGCTATTGGCTAATTTTGTGAATGGCAGAGTTAGCCCTGCAGATCCAGTTTACTGAGAATAAAGACAATAAAGAGGTCGCCCTGGTATAGTGAAAAGGTTTTCCACATAGCGACTGGGAGGTCACGGGTTCCTTCCTCATTGTGGGAGCTTGCTTTAAATCTCCCCAAAAAACACCAAGTACTGGTTCTACCCAGGAAACGGACTCCATAGCACTTCAAAAACCCGTAGTCTTTCGATGCAATCGAGCTTGAATAAATAGGTTTAAACTAAACTAAAGACAACTCACCTGGGTCAGCGTCCACCGGGTCCGGTACCCACTTCCTCCAGTCCTCCCCCTCTTCCTCCTCGCCGGTTCCCGTGTCGGTCGGGGGCTGACCCTTCACCAGCTCCTCTAGGAGCTCGTTGCTGCCGTCGTCCGTCAGGTTGGTCACGATGCAGCGAACCGTGTCCTCACGCGACCTGGGAGATACAGGATTGTGAACGTTGAGCATAAAACTAGTTTCAGGGCTTTTTATCTTATTCTTAGAGAATGGCCATTTTTCACAAATTTGAGAAGCTCATGACTCAATTTTTCTCGGTTTAAAGAAGTTCGCGACTTAAATTTTGACAATTTTTAAAACGTTCGCGACTCATTTTGTCACAATTTAGAACAGTTTCGCAACTAATTTTTTCACAATTTTGAAAAGTTTGCGACTTATTTTTTCACAAAATGACTGGGCAAAGGCCGCTTCACAAAGATGGAAAAAAAGCCCTGGGGTGTTTTCTGAGACAGAAATTAAACCATTAACAACCAAGCTGAAGAGGTACGGTATCTTTGGAATTTCTGTAAAAGTTCATCAAATGAAATGTTTATAAAGTTGTATGATACGCGGTTTACCAAAGCCATCCATCAAATAATCAACACTAGCTTAAGAGGTAAGGTATCTTTGGATTTGAAGAAAGTTTGGTAGAAAAATGTCTAATCAACTTGCATTAAACCTAAAGCCACCCATCAAATAATGCTACAGCGATTTTGTTTTGCCAAATTGGGAAAAGCCATCTAAATGTTGTTTTACATGTCTTTTTGCTGAAATGTTCAGTGTCAGTGCTCATTTTATTTATTCACTTGCAGATAATGCTCTTTTGGAACAAAATTTATGTAACTTTCCTTCCTTTTGGGAAATTTTCGGAGGCAATTGGGAATTCTGTAATTTTTCCTCCATTGGGAAAGTGCTTTTTACGGGTACTTTATAAAGGAAAAAAAAATCACTGCGCTAAAGCAAATCTCACCATGAGACCTATATTACTAATGCTACCAATAAAATACCCCTCTAACGCACCTGAGGTATTTCCGTACAGGGTCACACACAAGCTCCAAGATGACCCCTGCTGGATCAAGAGCCCTAAGAGCCCGGATAGCAGATATGTACGCGGTCAGAATGTCCGCAGTGTTGACACCTGAAGCAAACATTAGTTACATGTAAAAATGTTCATTCAACAGACTGGCTGAATAACGTAATGGTAGTCTTAGATTTCAATATTTTCACATAGACATTTTCAGTCACTTTTGGAATTGTTACTTCAAATTTTTATAAAAAAAAGTTATTAACTAAAAATGACAATTAATATATTTTTTTGATCAATTTGATAAAATAATGTTGAATTTGGATTTGAGCGAGTTTGGGAAAATGTTTATTCAACAGTCTTGCAGAATAATGTACTTGTATACTAGAATGCCACTAATTTCATTTATTTTGGGGGAGTTTCTTAGCACAGTGTTTAATCAATTTAATGCTATTATTAAAAGTATATTACCAAACTAAAACTAAAGAAAATTGAGAATTATTTTTCAATTCGACATAATCATGTGGAATGTATATTCGAGGGAGTTTGGGATAATTACATGATTTTATTAGCTATAACGATGAGCTATAATATGCTTAAGTGAATAAAATAAAACGATGAGCTATAATATGCTTAAGTGAATAAATTATTTGCTTTGTTCTTTTCTGTTCTGATAAAAAAAAAATATTCCAGAGAGTTTGGAATAAAAAAAAAACAGCACCAGGGTGCAGCAGCCGTGTTTCCAAGGCAGACTTGAGACTGGATACCAGTTGGCCGCGTACACTTGACTTCTCAAGGCACGTCTTCAGGTCCTGGACTGCAGGCTCGGACTCGGGATATTCAAAAAAAAAAAAGAAGTTTTGCTGAAAATTTGCAAAAAGCAATGCTTGACCAATAGTTTGATGAAAATGTTGACCGAATTTGAAAACAAGAGGGCCATGGGCCAGAACGGGCTCACCTGAGACACAAAGGAACTAGACTATTCTGAGAAGGTGGAGTTCAGAAAAATACTAGAAACCGTCGGAGACGGGTGATGCTCCCCAAAGGTTTTTTTGTCACAATATTGTACTTCATATTCAGATAAAAGAAAACGTCTTGAGGGGCATAACTTTGGACAAAATAATACGATGGATGGTTTAGCAACTTAAAAATTTCAAAGGGCCATAACTCTCTAAATAAATCATCTAACAAGAACCCACTAATAACATGCGCATCTCCTCAAGGTAGTTAAGCTTCCCATAAAGCTTCATTGAATTCCAGTCAGTAGTTGGGGAGAAATAGCCCGGACAAGAATTGCACTATATGTACAGTTTATAGAAAATTTCAAAGGGCCATAACTCTGTGAAAAATCATCCGACCATAACCGGCTGATAATATGCACATCTCCTGTTGGTAGTGAAGCTTCCCATAAAGTTTCATTGAATTCCCGNTGCACAGGCTAATCAGGGATGACACATTCTGGGAAATCTGGACTTAACAATGCATGTGTGTAAAGTATGCACAGGCTAATCAGGGATGACACATTCTGGGAAATCTGGACTTAACAATGCATGTGTGTAAAGTATGCACAGGCTAATCAGGGATGACACATTCTGGGAAATCTGGACTTAACAATGCATGTGTGTAAAGTATGCACAGGCTAATCAGGGATGACACATTCTGGGAAATCTGGACTTAACAATGCATGTGTGTAAAGTATGCACAGGCTAATCAGGGATGACACATTCTGGGAAATCTGGACTTAACAATGCATGTGTGTAAAGTATGCACAGGCTAATCAGGGATGACACATTCTGGGAAATCTGGACTTAACAATGCATGTGTGTAAAGTATGCACAGGCTAATCAGGGATGACACATTCTGGGAAATCTGGACTTAACAATGCATGTGTGTAAAGTATGCACAGGCTAATCAGGGATGACACATTCTGGGAAATCTGGACTTAACAATGCATGTGTGTAAAGTATGCACAGGCTAATCAGGGATGACACATTCTGGGAAATCTGGACTTAACAATGCATGTGTGTAAAGTATGCACAGGCTAATCAGGGATGACACATTCTGGGAAATCTGGACTTAACAATGCATGTGTGTAAAGTATGCACAGGCTAATCAGGGATGACACATTCTGGGAAATCTGGACTTAACAATGCATGTGTGTAAAGTATGCACAGGCTAATCAGGGATGACACATTCTGGGAAATCTGGACTTAACAATGCATGTGTGTAAAGTATGCACAGGCTAATCAGGGATGACACATTCTGGGAAATCTGGACTTAACAATGCATGTGTGTAAAGTATGCACAGGCTAATCAGGGATGACACATTCTGGGAAATCTGGACTTAACAATGCATGTGTGTAAAGTATGCACAGGCTAATCAGGGATGACACATTCTGGGAAATCTGGACTTAACAATGCATGTGTGTAAAGTATGCACAGGCTAATCAGGGATGACACATTCTGGGAAATCTGGACTTAACAATGCATGTGTGTAAAGTATGCACAGGCTAATCAGGGATGACACATTCTGGGAAATCTGGACTTAACAATGCATGTGTGTAAAGTATGCACAGGCTAATCAGGGATGACACATTCTGGGAAATCTGGACTTAACAATGCATGTGTGTAAAGTATGCACAGGCTAATCAGGGATGACACATTCTGGGAAATCTGGACTTAACAATGCATGTGTGTAAAGTATGCACAGGCTAATCAGGGATGACACATTCTGGGAAATCTGGACTTAACAATGCATGTGTGTAAAGTATGCACAGGCTAATCAGGGATGACACATTCTGGGAAATCTGGACTTAACAATGCATGTGTGTAAAGTATGCACAGGCTAATCAGGGATGACACATTCTGGGAAATCTGGACTTAACAATGCATGTGTGTAAAGTATGCACAGGCTAATCAGGGATGACACATTCTGGGAAATCTGGACTTAACAATGCATGTGTGTAAAGTATGCACAGGCTAATCAGGGATGACACATTCTGGGAAATCTGGACTTAACAATGCATGTGTGTAAAGTATGCACAGGCTAATCAGGGATGACACATTCTGGGAAATCTGGACTTAACAATGCATGTGTGTAAAGTATGCACAGGCTAATCAGGGATGACACATTCTGGGAAATCTGGACTTAACAATGCATGTGTGTAAAGTATGCACAGGCTAATCAGGGATGACACATTCTGGGAAATCTGGACTTAACAATGCATGTGTGTAAAGTATGCACAGGCTAATCAGGGATGACACATTCTGGGAAATCTGGACTTAACAATGCATGTGTGTAAAGTATGCACAGGCTAATCAGGGATGACACATTCTGGGAAATCTGGACTTAACAATGCATGTGTGTAAAGTATGCACAGGCTAATCAGGGATGACACATTCTGGGAAATCTGGACTTAACAATGCATGTGTGTAAAGTATGCACAGGCTAATCAGGGATGACACATTCTGGGAAATCTGGACTTAACAATGCATGTGTGTAAAGTATGCACAGGCTAATCAGGGATGACACATTCTGGGAAATCTGGACTTAACAATGCATGTGTGTAAAGTATGCACAGGCTAATCAGGGATGACACATTCTGGGAAATCTGGACTTAACAATGCATGTGTGTAAAGTATGCACAGGCTAATCAGGGATGACACATTCTGGGAAATCTGGACTTAACAATGCATGTGTGTAAAGTATGCACAGGCTAATCAGGGATGACACATTCTGGGAAATCTGGACTTAACAATGCATGTGTGTAAAGTATGCACAGGCTAATCAGGGATGACACATTCTGGGAAATCTGGACTTAACAATGCATGTGTGTAAAGTATGCACAGGCTAATCAGGGATGACACATTCTGGGAAATCTGGACTTAACAATGCATGTGTGTAAAGTATGCACAGGCTAATCAGGGATGACACATTCTGGGAAATCTGGACTTAACAATGCATGTGTGTAAAGTATGCACAGGCTAATCAGGGATGACACATTCTGGGAAATCTGGACTTAACAATGCATGTGTGTAAAGTATGCACAGGCTAATCAGGGATGACACATTCTGGGAAATCTGGACTTAACAATGCATGTGTGTAAAGTATGCACAGGCTAATCAGGGATGACACATTCTGGGAAATCTGGACTTAACAATGCATGTGTGTAAAGTATGCACAGGCTAATCAGGGATGACACATTCTGGGAAATCTGGACTTAACAATGCATGTGTGTAAAGTATGCACAGGCTAATCAGGGATGACACATTCTGGGAAATCTGGACTTAACAATGCATGTGTGTAAAGTATGCACAGGCTAATCAGGGATGACACATTCTGGGAAATCTGGACTTAACAATGCATGTGTGTAAAGTATGCACAGGCTAATCAGGGATGACACATTCTGGGAAATCTGGACTTAACAATGCATGTGTGTAAAGTATGCACAGGCTAATCAGGGATGACACATTCTGGGAAATCTGGACTTAACAATGCATGTGTGTAAAGTATGCACAGGCTAATCAGGGATGACACATTCTGGGAAATCTGGACTTAACAATGCATGTGTGTAAAGTATGCACAGGCTAATCAGGGATGACACATTCTGGGAAATCTGGACTTAACAATGCATGTGTGTAAAGTATGCACAGGCTAATCAGGGATGACACATTCTGGGAAATCTGGACTTAACAATGCATGTGTGTAAAGTATGCACAGGCTAATCAGGGATGACACATTCTGGGAAATCTGGACTTAACAATGCATGTGTGTAAAGTATGCACAGGCTAATCAGGGATGACACATTCTGGGAAATCTGGACTTAACAATGCATGTGTGTAAAGTATGCACAGGCTAATCAGGGATGACACATTCTGGGAAATCTGGACTTAACAATGCATGTGTGTAAAGTATGCACAGGCTAATCAGGGATGACACATTCTGGGAAATCTGGACTTAACAATGCATGTGTGTAAAGTATGCACAGGCTAATCAGGGATGACACATTCTGGGAAATCTGGACTTAACAATGCATGTGTGTAAAGTATGCACAGGCTAATCAGGGATGACACATTCTGGGAAATCTGGACTTAACAATGCATGTGTGTAAAGTATGCACAGGCTAATCAGGGATGACACATTCTGGGAAATCTGGACTTAACAATGCATGTGTGTAAAGTATGCACAGGCTAATCAGGGATGACACATTCTGGGAAATCTGGACTTAACAATGCATGTGTGTAAAGTATGCACAGGCTAATCAGGGATGACACATTCTGGGAAATCTGGACTTAACAATGCATGTGTGTAAAGTATGCACAGGCTAATCAGGGATGACACATTCTGGGAAATCTGGACTTAACAATGCATGTGTGTAAAGTATGCACAGGCTAATCAGGGATGACACATTCTGGGAAATCTGGACTTAACAATGCATGTGTGTAAAGTATGCACAGGCTAATCAGGGATGACACATTCTGGGAAATCTGGACTTAACAATGCATGTGTGTAAAGTATGCACAGGCTAATCAGGGATGACACATTCTGGGAAATCTGGACTTAACAATGCATGTGTGTAAAGTATGCACAGGCTAATCAGGGATGACACATTCTGGGAAATCTGGACTTAACAATGCATGTGTGTAAAGTATGCACAGGCTAATCAGGGATGACACATTCTGGGAAATCTGGACTTAACAATGCATGTGTGTAAAGTATGCACAGGCTAATCAGGGATGACACATTCTGGGAAATCTGGACTTAACAATGCATGTGTGTAAAGTATGCACAGGCTAATCAGGGATGACACATTCTGGGAAATCTGGACTTAACAATGCATGTGTGTAAAGTATGCACAGGCTAATCAGGGATGACACATTCTGGGAAATCTGGACTTAACAATGCATGTGTGTAAAGTATGCACAGGCTAATCAGGGATGACACATTCTGGGAAATCTGGACTTAACAATGCATGTGTGTAAAGTATGCACAGGCTAATCAGGGATGACACATTCTGGGAAATCTGGACTTAACAATGCATGTGTGTAAAGTATGCACAGGCTAATCAGGGATGACACATTCTGGGAAATCTGGACTTAACAATGCATGTGTGTAAAGTATGCACAGGCTAATCAGGGATGACACATTCTGGGAAATCTGGACTTAACAATGCATGTGTGTAAAGTATGCACAGGCTAATCAGGGATGACACATTCTGGGAAATCTGGACTTAACAATGCATGTGTGTAAAGTATGCACAGGCTAATCAGGGATGACACATTCTGGGAAATCTGGACTTAACAATGCATGTGTGTAAAGTATGCACAGGCTAATCAGGGATGACACATTCTGGGAAATCTGGACTTAACAATGCATGTGTGTAAAGTATGCACAGGCTAATCAGGGATGACACATTCTGGGAAATCTGGACTTAACAATGCATGTGTGTAAAGTATGCACAGGCTAATCAGGGATGACACATTCTGGGAAATCTGGACTTAACAATGCATGTGTGTAAAGTATGCACAGGCTAATCAGGGATGACACATTCTGGGAAATCTGGACTTAACAATGCATGTGTGTAAAGTATGCACAGGCTAATCAGGGATGACACATTCTGGGAAATCTGGACTTAACAATGCATGTGTGTAAAGTATGCACAGGCTAATCAGGGATGACACATTTCCCCTTTTTTAAAGGGATTTTTTGCTTAAGGGAAGTCTCTTCTTAGCAAAAATCCAGTTTAGACAGAAAGTGAAATATGCCTCTCAATCACTTGGAAACTGGAATTATACCTCTCTAATCAAGGGAAATCAAGAAAATGCACAACACATTTGATCAACTACTCCAAAAGCATGTAGAATGCAGACTTCTTCTGTGTGCAACGTCAGACTGAAAAGCATCTGATAATATTTGTGTACACCTTTCTTTAAACATTACCATAGAACTATATAAATCTTACAGTTTAGAGTTGACATCATTGAAGCGTTGTTGTATGACTTCACACTGGCAGCCTGACCTCACCCACTCACAGCCGGAGCATTGACTGGTCTCCCCTTCCTCCTCAGAATCTGTATGGGAAACATGGCAGAATTTTAGTTATATTGGAGTAACAGTGTACCTAACTTGGGTATCTGGGACAGTTGTGTCAATATCAAGTTATATTGGAGTAACAGTGTACCTAGCTTGGGTATCTGGGACAGTTGTGTCAATATCAAGCTATATTGGAGTTACATTGTACCTAGCTTGGGTATCTGGGACAGTTGTGTCAATATCAAGTCATATTGGAGTTACAGTGTACCTAGCTTGGGTATCTGGGACAGTTGTGTCAATATCAAGTTATATTGGAGTAACAGTGTACNATACATGTAGTCATTTAAGAATACAACAACAAATAAATAAACTCGATGGTAAGACCACGTAGGTTATGCCAAGGCGGAACTGAGGTTTATTGAAAATTATTATTTAAAATCACATTTCTTTAAACAAAAGCTTTTTTTTTATAAATGTACATACATTATAAATTACTGATTTGTCACATGAAACTAGTAACTTAGTAACTAGTAACTTATGGAATTTATATACAGATGCACCTTGAAGGAAATCTGCAAACCCTTACCTGCTCTAGTGTTGTGAGGAAGGCAGTTTCAAAGTTGCCCTTGCATGTTTTCTCCACATGCTGCTGGATCTGCTCATGTATGAGGTTGGTGATGGAGGTGCCAGACAGCTGCTCCAACATGCCGATCTCATCACTGGAAAATGGACAAAATAATATGAGCCTAGTGATTTTTTTTTCCCAAAATAACAGCCTCCTACAGGCTGTTTCCCAATAGCAAAAAGTAATATTTTCTCCCAAATATCAGACCAAATTTCCCAAAAATGATGCTCCACGTTTCCAATAAACTCAACAATGGGTTTATTGAGTATATTATAAATACAGAGATATGATTCCCTAGAACTTAATAATATAAACTTAAAAATGCATCTAAAGATGAACTTGTTAACAATTGGACTACTGTTATTTATAATCATATTAATAATGTTTCATTTTTCCCAATTTCATGGTTAATCGTGCATATTTTCCCAATAAAAAATGCACAGGCTGTAAAATACAGAGCAAAACAATCACAGGAGCCACATTCTGGGAAATCTGGACTTAACAATGCATGTGTGTAAAGTATGCACAGGCTAATCAGGGATGACACATTCTGGGAAATCTGGACTTAACAATGCATGTGTGTAAAGTATGCACAGGCTAATCAGGGATGACACATTCTGGGAAATCTGGACTTAACAATGCATGTGTGTAAAGTATGCACAGGCTAATCAGGGATGACACATTCTGGGAAATCTGGACTTAACAATGCATGTGTGTAAAGTATGCACAGGCTAATCAGGGATGACACATTCTGGGAAATCTGGACTTAACAATGCATGTGTGTAAAGTATGCACAGGCTAATCAGGGATGACACATTCTGGGAAATCTGGACTTAACAATGCATGTGTGTAAAGTATGCACAGGCTAATCAGGGATGACACATTCTGGGAAATCTGGACTTAACAATGCATGTGTGTAAAGTATGCACAGGCTAATCAGGGATGACACATTCTGGGAAATCTGGACTTAACAATGCATGTGTGTAAAGTATGCACAGGCTAATCAGGGATGACACATTCTGGGAAATCTGGACTTAACAATGCATGTGTGTAAAGTATGCACAGGCTAATCAGGGATGACACATTCTGGGAAATCTGGACTTAACAATGCATGTGTGTAAAGTATGCACAGGCTAATCAGGGATGACACATTCTGGGAAATCTGGACTTAACAATGCATGTGTGTAAAGTATGCACAGGCTAATCAGGGATGACACATTCTGGGAAATCTGGACTTAACAATGCATGTGTGTAAAGTATGCACAGGCTAATCAGGGATGACACATTCTGGGAAATCTGGACTTAACAATGCATGTGTGTAAAGTATGCACAGGCTAATCAGGGATGACACATTCTGGGAAATCTGGACTTAACAATGCATGTGTGTAAAGTATGCACAGGCTAATCAGGGATGACACATTCTGGGAAATCTGGACTTAACAATGCATGTGTGTAAAGTATGCACAGGCTAATCAGGGATGACACATTCTGGGAAATCTGGACTTAACAATGCATGTGTGTAAAGTATGCACAGGCTAATCAGGGATGACACATTCTGGGAAATCTGGACTTAACAATGCATGTGTGTAAAGTATGCACAGGCTAATCAGGGATGACACATTCTGGGAAATCTGGACTTAACAATGCATGTGTGTAAAGTATGCACAGGCTAATCAGGGATGACACATTCTGGGAAATCTGGACTTAACAATGCATGTGTGTAAAGTATGCACAGGCTAATCAGGGATGACACATTCTGGGAAATCTGGACTTAACAATGCATGTGTGTAAAGTATGCACAGGCTAATCAGGGATGACACATTCTGGGAAATCTGGACTTAACAATGCATGTGTGTAAAGTATGCACAGGCTAATCAGGGATGACACATTCTGGGAAATCTGGACTTAACAATGCATGTGTGTAAAGTATGCACAGGCTAATCAGGGATGACACATTCTGGGAAATCTGGACTTAACAATGCATGTGTGTAAAGTATGCACAGGCTAATCAGGGATGACACATTCTGGGAAATCTGGACTTAACAATGCATGTGTGTAAAGTATGCACAGGCTAATCAGGGATGACACATTCTGGGAAATCTGGACTTAACAATGCATGTGTGTAAAGTATGCACAGGCTAATCAGGGATGACACATTCTGGGAAATCTGGACTTAACAATGCATGTGTGTAAAGTATGCACAGGCTAATCAGGGATGACACATTCTGGGAAATCTGGACTTAACAATGCATGTGTGTAAAGTATGCACAGGCTAATCAGGGATGACACATTCTGGGAAATCTGGACTTAACAATGCATGTGTGTAAAGTATGCACAGGCTAATCAGGGATGACACATTCTGGGAAATCTGGACTTAACAATGCATGTGTGTAAAGTATGCACAGGCTAATCAGGGATGACACATTCTGGGAAATCTGGACTTAACAATGCATGTGTGTAAAGTATGCACAGGCTAATCAGGGATGACACATTCTGGGAAATCTGGACTTAACAATGCATGTGTGTAAAGTATGCACAGGCTAATCAGGGATGACACATTCTGGGAAATCTGGACTTAACAATGCATGTGTGTAAAGTATGCACAGGCTAATCAGGGATGACACATTCTGGGAAATCTGGACTTAACAATGCATGTGTGTAAAGTATGCACAGGCTAATCAGGGATGACACATTCTGGGAAATCTGGACTTAACAATGCATGTGTGTAAAGTATGCACAGGCTAATCAGGGATGACACATTCTGGGAAATCTGGACTTAACAATGCATGTGTGTAAAGTATGCACAGGCTAATCAGGGATGACACATTCTGGGAAATCTGGACTTAACAATGCATGTGTGTAAAGTATGCACAGGCTAATCAGGGATGACACATTCTGGGAAATCTGGACTTAACAATGCATGTGTGTAAAGTATGCACAGGCTAATCAGGGATGACACATTCTGGGAAATCTGGACTTAACAATGCATGTGTGTAAAGTATGCACAGGCTAATCAGGGATGACACATTCTGGGAAATCTGGACTTAACAATGCATGTGTGTAAAGTATGCACAGGCTAATCAGGGATGACACATTCTGGGAAATCTGGACTTAACAATGCATGTGTGTAAAGTATGCACAGGCTAATCAGGGATGACACATTCTGGGAAATCTGGACTTAACAATGCATGTGTGTAAAGTATGCACAGGCTAATCAGGGATGACACATTCTGGGAAATCTGGACTTAACAATGCATGTGTGTAAAGTATGCACAGGCTAATCAGGGATGACACATTCTGGGAAATCTGGACTTAACAATGCATGTGTGTAAAGTATGCACAGGCTAATCAGGGATGACACATTCTGGGAAATCTGGACTTAACAATGCATGTGTGTAAAGTATGCACAGGCTAATCAGGGATGACACATTCTGGGAAATCTGGACTTAACAATGCATGTGTGTAAAGTATGCACAGGCTAATCAGGGATGACACATTCTGGGAAATCTGGACTTAACAATGCATGTGTGTAAAGTATGCACAGGCTAATCAGGGATGACACATTCTGGGAAATCTGGACTTAACAATGCATGTGTGTAAAGTATGCACAGGCTAATCAGGGATGACACATTCTGGGAAATCTGGACTTAACAATGCATGTGTGTAAAGTATGCACAGGCTAATCAGGGATGACACATTCTGGGAAATCTGGACTTAACAATGCATGTGTGTAAAGTATGCACAGGCTAATCAGGGATGACACATTCTGGGAAATCTGGACTTAACAATGCATGTGTGTAAAGTATGCACAGGCTAATCAGGGATGACACATTCTGGGAAATCTGGACTTAACAATGCATGTGTGTAAAGTATGCACAGGCTAATCAGGGATGACACATTCTGGGAAATCTGGACTTAACAATGCATGTGTGTAAAGTATGCACAGGCTAATCAGGGATGACACATTCTGGGAAATCTGGACTTAACAATGCATGTGTGTAAAGTATGCACAGGCTAATCAGGGATGACACATTCTGGGAAATCTGGACTTAACAATGCATGTGTGTAAAGTATGCACAGNACTCCGTTATTAACAGATGGTGTACAATGCCATTTGGCGTGCATCATCGTCTTATCTATATATATATACTCATACCAAGTTTCAATGAAATCCGCCAAAGCACTTCCAAGTTATGGCTCCGGACACAAAAGTGCCTATAGTAAAAAGCATTTTTTCAAGATACAAAGGGCCATAACTCCGTTATTAACAGATGGTGTACAATGCCATTTGGCGTGCATCATCATCTTATCCATATATATATACTCATACCAAGTTTCAATGAAATCCGCCAAAGCACTTCCAAGATATGGCTCCGGACACAAAAGTGCCGGACAGACAGCCGGACGGACAGACGGGGGATGATAACAAGTTTATCCAATTTGGCATTTAGTGCAATACATTTTGGCTTGTCATCAGTTCTAATCTCTTCGAACTGTTAATTTTACCTCTTCCACAGCAACAGCACTGGACTGGTCTACATTTAAACATTCAAAGAACTTCCAGAATGTTGGTGCAACTCTTTCTCTAAAGTCCCTCTGTGTTTCTTCAAAGAACCAGTCTTCCAGTAGGTTCATCAGTCCACTGTGGCACAGTGTATTGATTGCAAGTGTAAATTGATCATCGTTAATACACGTTCTTTCTCCCTGAAAACAAGTGCATTTCTTTAAAAAATATTATGTTTTTGTCATATTACTTTGCTGTCTCCTTTGGCTAAACAAAAGTGTAAAAATGTATTCTCAAACTTTTCAAAAGTTTTGACAAAAAAACAAATATACCATGATAATTTAAAAAATTAAAATTAATGTATTATTATTACAAATTAATGATCTGTGGTCTGTCACACGTTAAGTGTTTGTAAAATTGTCTATTACAATTGGCAGGTTTTTTTCTGCTACTTAAAAAAGACCGTAAAACAGACCCGATCCAAAAGCAAACGGACCCGCTCCCAAACCGAAATTGGAAAAAAAAGTCCCATTTTTTTTTTATTGTGATTATTATATCTCAATTTTATTTAATAAACATCTAACAAAGTTAAGTATACAACTATAATTTATATGATTTTGTTATTCTAATTTGAAGTATATGCCTGATGTGTCAATATTTTTTATAAAAAGGCCACGGTATATTTATTGCAATACTTATGTAATTTTATGTAAAACCTTCAACTTATGGCCTTGAGTTCAAGGTACATAATCGTTTTTCTGTTTAACCTCATGACCTAGTCTTTGGAAGATGTGTACCAGATTCAAACATGTCCTATATGTAGATATGGTCAATATAAATTCTGAAGTTTCATCAAGGTTGAATCATAAATTTGACCTCTAGAGTGGTAGTCAAAATAATTAGACGTAATTTACCGATCTACCGTAATCTACTGATGTATATCATCCTAATATTTATAGGAGTACTAGAGTGGTCACAAGTTTTTTTCCTGGTGAGTAAGTTTTGTGACACACGTGACGTACATGTAGATTCAAACTCGGTCTAAATAATAAACATTCTGAGTAAGTTTAATCAAGATTGGGTCATAAATATGTCCTCTAAAATGCTAACAAGTTTTTTTCTAAGATTTCTACATCTTCATTGTACGTCACTGCCATCAAGCATGACAATTATGCAACGGGTGGTGAAAAGATAAAGTAAGAGTGAGAAAATAGTAAAGTGAGAAGAGTTTGAGTTAAAAGTCAGAAGGACAGTAAAGATGCGTCCCAGCTACAGTTCATCCCTCTCCCTCATGCCTCTCCGACTACGGTGGCTACCAAGAGGATTGAACCTCAACCCGCACAGCTATGAGGGGTCATTGGGGGTTACTTTGTAGCTGGCGCTGACAACTTGATTAGAAACTTATGGTTAGCCCCTGCTTCAAGGATACCAAGTCAGAGGATTCGGCAACAGAGGCTGGTAAGCTGTTCCAGGTAAGTTTTATTCAGGAGAAAAAGCTATGCCTGTAATAGGATGTTGATGTGGAGATAGGCAGGATCTTGATGGAATGGCTTGACCGGGTCCTGATTGTTGCTGAGATGTCATTTGTTCTCTTGTAGATCATTGTCAGCTGGGCCTTGGTCCTTCGTGACTGACCAGGGTTTCCCACTGCAGATGATCAAGCCTGGTTGTGACGCTGCTGGTGTTATGGTAGCGGTTCGTTACATACCTGTCTGCCTTTCTCTGGACCATCTCCAGATTGTGAATCTGGTCCTTCTGGTATGGATTCCAGACCGTGCTACAATATTCCAGGTGTGGGCTTACAAGGGAAAAGTAGGCAGGCCAGCACTTTTTACATTTTTGTTGCCTATCCTTAGATTCCTGCTGTCAGAGGAATCCAAGAGTGCTCTTCCTTTTCCTTGTTACGTTCTGGATGTGATGCTTCCAAGACATGTCCTTCCTCAGTTCCATCCCGAGGTACTTTGACTTTTCTTCACTTGCAAGTATATGACCTTTGAGTGTGTAGTTGTGCAGTATTGGTGATCCAAAATTTCTATATACTCGCAGGATACTGCACTTCTCAGGGTGGATAGACATTCCCCAGAGCTTCTCCCATTGCCACAACCAATGGAGGTCTTCCTGGAGATGATCACAGTCGCTATCAGAGTCTATTTGTCTGCAGACCACACAGTCATCCGCAAAAAGTGGTGTCTTGGATGAAACTCTAAGGGGGAGGTCATAAATGAAGACCAGGAAGAAATCAGTCCAAGCACACTCCCCCCAGGCACTCCATTTACTAAACTGGGGCAGGCTCTGAGGTTGCACTATCTACCATAACTGTTTGGGTTTCGCAGTCAGGAAGGCTTGGATCCATTCCAATGTCTGGCCGCGTATACCATAGTGTAGTCAAACTTGTTGACGCTCTCAAATATTAAGCTCCTTTTTATATGGGTTATATTTGGAGCGTACAACAGGCGAAGGACCAAAATTGTGGTGGAAGTTTTCCTTCTTTGTCTATATTGTTGCGCAAGGATTTTGTGCACAACATTCAAGCCCCGATATCAGACAGTT
>VMBQ01012271.1:5233-20821 GCA_007657795.1 Dreissena rostriformis | reverse complement strand
GTAAAGCAAACGGAAACATCTTCATAAAGTTTGCAGGCAGATTAGGTGCCAATCAGTGAAATATTGTTTTCAAGCTACTGTACAAATAAAGAGTGATCATGAATAACCATGCTCCAGCCAAGCTCCTGAAATCAAATGTTCACGAACAACATCCAAATTTGAGCTCTGGAAAAATAGTGTTTAAATTAATGCATGTGCGTATAGTGTTTTCCAAGATCAGCGGTTCAGCCTTTGCAGTCCGCACAGGCTAATCAGGGATGACACTTTCCACCCGAACTGTATTTTTGCTTAGAAGAAACTTCCATTAAACGAAAAATAAAAGAAAAGCAGAAAGTGTTGTCCCTGATTAGCCTGTGCACACTGCACAGGCTAATCTGGGACAACACCCTACGCAGATGCATTAAGCCCTGTTTTCCCAGAGCGAAGCTAATGGTTATTTTAATCACCTTGTGACAGATAAACAATCATGCAGAACCTTTAGTTCCGCTTCCACTATCTGTTTACTCTATAAAATATTATTATCTGCAAATGACATCGTTATCTGACACAGAAGAAAAACAATAACATAAAACTATGCCTGAATGCCTGAAATATTTGTCTGCAAAATGTGCCAAAATAATGAAAATTATAAGAATATTTGTGTATTAGGTCAATGTCTTGACAATTTCTTCATTAGGCTCCATTAAACCTTTTGTGATCTACATTTCACATGTTTTAACTCAAGTTTCTCACTCTCTTTCCCAAAAATATATACCCTAAGGCTTTACCTTTGTGTACCTGATGTCTCCAATGCCCCCTGTCTGTTTGAAGATACGTTTTATAGTTTTCCATTTTATATCCCCTGATAGGATACCCCCTACAAGACTTAACAGTTGTTTGTCTATATTTCAAGTTTCCTAGTCTGTTTTTCCTGACAGCCCCTTGTTTAGCGCCTAGAATTAACAATTGATGTGTTGGTACCTTTAGTCACTTATTCTGTTTCCTCTGACACTTTACCAACTACAGCCAAGGCTCAACACTTTTGTGTTCGTTCTTAAAGTTTTCCACTCTGTTTCCTCTGACAAGATAACAACTTTCATACCCTTTCTTTCCTTCTTTGTCAAGGGCTTCATAAAATTTTACCCCTAATTCACCTCAGAAAACTGCTTTCTCAGTTGTATAAATATATATCCCCCCAAATCAGAAGGTGAGGGTCTCTCTGTAAATAAAGAACAAAGCTACACCTTTCCCCGCCTGTAACATTCATGTGCCATTACCTTAAGTCTCTTATAATGGTACCTCCCACAAGCAGAATTTCTTGAATATGCAATTTGACCCCAAATTCATCTCAGATAATTTTATCTCATTTCGCAGTTCAATATTGATATTTCCCTCCAAATCAGGTAAGGGCCCTGCTTTTCTCTGCCTGTAATATTAACGTGCCGTTACCTTAAGCCACTCATTCTCGAGACTGAGCCCAGACACCTCTGAGTTGCGGTTGTGCAGCTTGGCCGTGAGCTCCTCCAGCTGGGCCTTCGAGTTGTGGTCCACGCGCTCCAGCAGGCTCTCTAGCTCTTCCATGCGCCTGAAATACACAGGCTTGTGCGTAAATAGCCATCCAAGATTAGCCTGTGAAGTCCACACAGGCTAATCAGAGCAAGACTTTATGATTTTATGGTATTTCCGTTTACAGGAAGTCTTTTCTTAGCGAAAATCCAGTTTGGACGGAAAGTGTCGTCCCTGATAAACCTGCGCAGACTGCACGGGCACACAAGCGTGTTCAACCCGTTACCACGGACTCACATACGCACTTTGACATGTTTGTAGTCCTTTAACAAATCTAATAAAATTTAAGACCTTCTTTCTAGATTCAAGTTTCAAATGCCTCATTTCCAATCCTAACATACTGATGAGCAGCAAACAGCATAAAACCAGAACAGCCTGCGAGTTACTCGCAGGCTGTTCTGGTTTTATGCTGTTTGCATATAGCCATTTTCAGTTTGCTTCTGAGAAGGAAAGGGGTATTCAATAACATTTCCTGGGAAAATTGAACTCGGGGATCATATGACATAATCGATAATACCGGTATCCCTGGGGAAAATTGTCAATTCTTAAATGTTTAGATTTTCTTTACTCTTTGGCTGTTAACTGATGTTTCTGAAAGAAAAAGAAATTTAATCTGAAAATTTCAGTACAACTTAATTAACGATTTATCCTTGAAAATATTATATCTTCTTGAGTAACCCTGGTCTTAGATATATATTTGTATAGATGTAAAAGATTTGCAAGAACGTGACATGTAACACTCATTTGTGTCTGAAAAATTCTCATATGTCAATAATTTCTCAATAATCTAACACAGTAAAACCAAATTTAGCATGTGTTACTATAGCAACACATGGTTGTCTGTAAAAGGCATGTTGCGATTGTTAAGAATTTCCTTACAGAGGTTTTTCTTGTCTTAATTACATTTATGAAACAAAAGACACTATCTACTGGTTGTCATGGGTTTTTTTCAGCTTAAATAGTCATGTACTCTGATGTACTGAAAACTCTGGTATTCATATAAGAATAGCAACATCTAGGTTGGAAGCAAATCAACATTAAATGAAATACATGAGATTGTTGATGGTTTGTTTTAATTATGTGACATTTATACATGTACATGTATCACAGATAAGGTTGATAGTGATCATTCAATTTTAAAATGAGATTTTACCAACATGACACTATTTACAGGGTAACTGGTTACCTGACGGCTGTAATATAACTGAAATACTGTTGAAAATAGGCGAGACCAAACATATTATATGAGTCGTGTTCTGAGAAAACTGGGCATAATGCATGTGCGTGAAGTGTCGTCGCAGATTAGCCTGTGCAGTCCGCACAGGCTCATCAGGGACGACACTTTCCGCTTTTATGACATTTTTCGTTTTAATGATGTCTCTTCTTAGCAAAATTCCAGTTTAGGCGGAAAGAGTCGTCCCGGATTAGTCAGAACACGACACATTTATGTTCACAAGAAAACTTGCCAACATGACCGATCTAAGACAGTCGTTTCTGTGGTTGGTGAAGACATACGAGCCTGATTGTCATAACAACCTGTACCTGCGTGACATCATCGTGACCAACCACTACTTCCTGTTGTTGCTGGAGGACTGGCTGGCCCGGGGACTGTGTGACGACCGCAGCGTCACTATGATATCACACATTAAGCAGTAGGTCACCATTCTTCAATTGAGGCGCGCTCTTGGAAAACTGGGCTTAATGCATACGCTTAAAGTGTCATCCGGGATAAGCCTGTGCAGTCTGCACAGCCTTATCAGGGACAACACTTTCTGCTGTTATGGTATTTATTTTATTTTTTTTAAATCTCCCTTTCCCATTTTGAGCATGGTGTTATTCTCTCCAAATTCCCATTTTGTGAGTGGTGTTTTTCTCTCCCCATTTCCATTTTGTAAAAGGTGTGAATCTCTTCCAATTCCCATTNTTTCCGTTTACAGGAAGTCTTTTCTTAGCGAAAATCCAGTTTGGGCGGAAAGTGTCGTCCCTGATAAGCCTGCACGGGCTAATCTAGGATGACAATTTACGCACATGCATTAAGCCCCATGCGCCTGAAATACACAAGCGTGTTTAACCCTATACCACTGACTCACATACGCACTTTGACATGTTTGTAGTCCCCTATAAAACCAAAATTAAATTTAAGACCTGCTAGATTCAAGTTTTAAAGGCTTCATTTCCAACCCTAAGATACTGATGAGTGGCAAACAGCATAAAACCTGAACAGACTGCGAGTTACTCACAAACTTGACATGAACGATAGCTCATAACATGCACTGGTAATGAAATGTAACTCCTAACATACATGGACCATGAAATATAACTCTTGAAATAACTGGCCATGAAATATCAGTCCTGTAAAATTTACAGTAAATGATGTGTCCATAAAAGACAATTCTTTAAACATAAGAGACCTTTAGAGAAGATAGCCAATTAAAGACTAGTATAACAGACACATTTAGTCCATTTAAGGTAACTCCTGAAAACAGCTGCTCTAGAAAGGCAATTCTGCAAACACAGTTAAAAACAGATAATTCTTGAAAGCACAATTTGCAAACACTGCCCAAGAAAGATAACTACTGCAAAATGTGTTCGTGAAAGATAATGCCTGCACAAACCAACACATTCTAAACCATTGGATCCAATAAGCCACTAGACAAGGGCTTACACGAATGAGTGGTTTGTAAAGAAACTGACTTGACAATTTTCTGTCCAATTTCTTTCGTTCTGTATGCTGTTAATTATGTGTGCAGCTAATCAGAGTTTTGATTGGCTGATATTGTGATTTGGAGTCACATGATTAGTTTCAGGAGTTTTGATTGGAGGATAGTTCAAATGAGCTAACCAAACAGAACATAATCCTCTTGGTTGTCCTAATATATAAGAATATGCTATTACAAGGCATAAGCATACAACTGTTTTTAAATATATGGCATCAATACGAAATTAAACTGACACAAACACTTTAGTGCAAAGCACATCAAAATTGCATGCAAAATCATTAATTCCTAAAACTGCAAGCATAAAGCTAACAATGGCTAAAAATGAAACTGATACAAAACAGGGTGGGGAAATATAAAACACATACATACAAAAAAAAAATTCTGAACATGCTATAGAATAACTATTATATAATTTATATATTCATGTAGTATGGTATATTATTTTATACATGTACGGTATGTATAAATATGAGGATTTTTATTGAAAGAAGCTAGTATAACAGTGTGGTATTCATTTACATCCAGGGATACAAGTATGCATTATATGAGCAAATCTGTGTATTAAATAAAATATAAATGTATATGTACCTTCTGTTTCTACAAAAATAATAACGTGTTAAAAGTAATACACTTTAAAATTAAATACCAAAAGCAACCCATCCCCAGTAAGCAGAGCTGTAAATCCATTTTACCCTTTACCGCTCAGAACCAAAGTAAAAATGGCTTTATGCAACCAGCATAAAAAGCATAAAACCAGAACAGCTTGCTAGTAACTCGCAGTCTGTCCAGGTTTTATGCTGCTTGCTGCTCATCAGTATCTTAGGGTTGAAAATGAAGCCTTTAAATCTTGAATCTAGTAAGAAAGGTCTTAAATTAAATTTGATTTTCTGAGGGGCAACAAACACGTCAAAATGCGTTTCTGAGCGGTAAATAGTTAAACCAAGCATCTACTGATATCCTTAGGCCTTTCAAAATTAACGTAAAAAGTTTACAAAAAAAAGGGCAATTATAATACATTTTGAATAAATAAAATGTAACAAATTCCATCAATTGAAATAAATTTAGTACACAATCCGCATTCTGACTTTAGATCAAATATCCCCACAATATCTAACTTGCAGAGAGTCAGTGGAGTATTTGCTGTATTGAACACTTACGTCTTCAAGGCCGTGTTCTCAGCCGCAGACTGCGCTCGCTCCTTGATAGACTTCTCGAGTCTCAACGACACTTCCTCCAGCGAAGTGCGAACATCCTCGAGTTTGTGGTCCTTCTCGAGTAATTCTGCTGCCAGCTGGTCAGCTCTGTCCTCACTCAGTGCTGCCTTCTGTTTCTGCACTCTGGTGGTCACATGATCAGTTTTCAGGCGTTTTGATTGGCTGATATTGTATTTGGGGTTCACATGATCATTTTAGGTGTTTTGATTGGCTGATTGACTGTTTTGGAAGCACACAAACAGTTTCATGTGTTTTGATTGGCTGATTGTAGGTTTTTTAGTCACATGATCAGTTTCAAGAGGTTTGATTGGTTGATGTTGTGTTTTGGTGCCACATGAATAGTTTCAGGAGTTCTGATAGATGGATAGTGTGCTTAAGTGTTGCACAATCAGTTTTCCGACATTTTCATTAGCTTATTGTGTGAATCAGTCACATAATAAGTTAAGGAGTTTTGATTGTCTAATTGTTTTGAAGTCAAATGTCCTATTTTTGTTTCTGTTCTAATTTGTTAATTTGCAATAGTTTCAAGTTTGCATAACTCTCTTTTCAGTAACATCAGTAGTAAATGTTTAATTGATAATTGTTTATAGACTGGTACAGTGAAATATGTAATATTACGGTTTTAATGGATTCATGCTTTTAAAAGTTCAATAACATATTGAAATCATCCACTTAAAACTAAAATTTCATTAGAACTCAACAACCTAACAGAGTAACAGAAAACCTCTAAATGATGGATAATGGTTACAATGAAACAAGAAGAGATCATATGTGCTGCAAAAGCTTTGCCGAAGGAAGCATGCAGTACCCAAAACAAAGCAGTAATTGATCTTTTCAAAAACAAAGATGGATGATGTTGATGTAGGCTTAGACATACATAATTTTGTTTATCACACCAGGGCCTGTATTCACTAACCAATTCTTAATATTCTTTAAACTGCAATATTCTAAATATTCTTTATTTTAGAGTCTTATCTGACATTTAACTCCACCAAATACATCTTTTTTATATGACAGTGTGCTTATGACATAAGCACCATTGATAGCCTGCATCTATTAAAATTCTGAAGTAAGATTTCTCCAGTCTAAGTCTATTCTTTATAATTAAGTCTAAGAATGGGTTGGTGAATACGGGCCAAGATAAGATACGTTATGCTTTATTATTTGTCGGACTTCTGCACTGAATATGCTTATGCTAAAAACATTTCAGAGCAAGTTTTAAAGTAACATTAATACTCAAAAATCAACGGAAATTTCGTAAAGTATTTCGTAAAATAAAGTTACCCAATAAAAAATCAATGTTCCTTATAGCAAAAGCCAAAATTTCAAAACGATATGTTTTCTGGTAACAAGGATGTTTGTAGATATAAAATGCTCGTTTTTAATTTTTTTCGTACCCAATTAATTCCATTTTATAACCCCGCAACTATATCTATCCATACGACAAATAAACACTAAAATGGTACCATGTTAGTGTTCATGTGTCGTGTGAATAGATATAGTCGCGGGGTTATAAAATGGAATTAATTGGGTACGCGAAAAATTAAAAACGAGCATTTTATATCTACAAACATCCTTGTTACCAGAAAACATCTCGTTTTGAAATTTTGGCTTTTGCTATAAGGAACATTGATTTTTTATTGGGTAACTTTATTTTACAAAATACTTTACGAAATGTCCGTTGATTTTTGAGTATTAATGTTACTTTAAGTTTTTTACTCTTACACAGTCATTTGAGAATTGGACTTTTACCTACCTTGCAAATTAAACATCATACCATCAAATTAAAAGAATTATTTAAGTTTAAATAAAAAGAGTATATTTTGGAAATTTAGACTTCCTTTTCCCTCATTTGACAAAAAACTGATCAAGTTTTGAATTGTCTGCATATATCACACAGATTTGCCTGCACTAAAATTTGCCTAACGTGTTGCATGAAGTGAAAGTATAAGTTGTTAGTGCAAAGCAAGCAACACTTGTGCAAAATAAAAATCCTGTTAAATAATGTTTTCTAGGCAAAATACAGCACTTTTTTAAAAACGAAATCTACTATATGGAGGAAACTACTATATACGTTTGGAGAACTAAGTATCACAAGGGGATACATAGAATGGGGAAATTGGTTCATGCAGGGACAATACTGTTAGCAAAATTAAAATATACCATTCGCTATAGTGTACTTGAATTCGATATACAATTTAAGTGCTTTATTTAAGATGGAAGTCAAGCCTCATTGAACATATAGCAGAAATGTCTAACAGCTAGTTATTTTTTATGACCAAACAAATTCATTTAAAATAAATTAAAAGTTATGAACTAAATAAAGAAAAGTGAAATTAAAATCTATGACAAAAATGTATAAGAGGGTTATAACATATATAGATCATAAGTAAAGTAATGAATTATATGTCGATAAAAAAACAACACACAAATGTGAAAGAACCTCTTAAGAAAAACAACACAACTCCTTTTAATGTATAATATAAATGAACTGATATCACTAAAAAATCTTATGTCAACAAATGAGCCGCGTTCTTGGAAAACTGGGCTTCATGCATGTGCGTAAAGTTTTATGCCCGATTAGCCTGTGCAGTCAAGGGACAACACTTTCCGCTTTTATGGAATTTTTCATTTAAAAGAAGTCTCTTCTAATAGAAAATCCAGTGTAGACGGAAAGTGTTGTTCCTGATAAGCCTGTGCAGACTAATCTGGGACGACACTTGATGCACATGCATTAAGCCTCGCTTTTCCAGAATGAGGCTCAAATGAAAGGAAAAACGTTCTCTACAAGAGACTCTGCAAATGCATTAGACCTGGTATTCCCACAAAGCTACTCAAATAAAAGGGAAAAAATCTTTACGCAAATGCATTAAGCCCTATTTTCCCAGAAAGCGGCTCAAATAAAAGAGAAAAAATCCTCTACAAGAGTTTCTGGGTGTTCCCTGCGCGCTCACCTGGTGGCCTTCTTAAGAGCCTCCTTGTCCCTCTCTGCGCGCTCCTTGGCAGTGGCCACGAGGTCACGTAGGTGGTCCAGCTCTATCTTGTACTGCGCGTTCTCACTCTCCATCGACTGGCAATGACAAGCAAATAGATGAGAATTACAAGTGAATGGTTGAGAATTACAAGCAATTGTTGTGAATTACAAGCAAATAGTTGAGAATTACAAGTAAATAGTTGATACTTACAAGCAAATAGTTGAAAATTACAAGCAAATAGTTTAGAATTACAAGCAATTAGAAGAATTAAATAAAATATATGAGTCTTGCTCTTTGAAAAGGGGGTTAAATGCATGTGGGTAAAGTGTCATCCCATATTAGCCTGTGCAGTCCACACAGGCAAATCAGGGAGACACTTTCCGACTAAACTGGATTTTCGTCAAAAACAGTCTTCCTCTAAACAAAAAATACAATAAAAGCAGAAAGTGTCGTCCCTGATTACTGCACAGTCTAATCTGGGACAACATTTTACGCACATGCATTAAACTCCCTTTGCATAGAGCCAGGCTCAAATATTTTCAACTAACATGTCACTTTTATTACTTTTAATTTCTTGAATACTATATACAATGTTGACCATAGCCTTCATCAGTATTATTAATATAAGCATAAACATAGGAAGTGAGGTCAATGCCATTCAGTAACAAGTTGTTTGCAAGAAAAATTGACAAAAGTATATAACACAAAGACTTATATTATATAAAGATGGATAACAGTAGATACAATGTAATGTTATTTATTTATTTTTGTCTTTTAAGCAAGTAGAATCCAAATTCCAACTGACTACACTAAATTAAATACAGTGGATTTTTACTCTGCCTGTAAACTTTATTAATTTCAATATAATATTATTGCATAAATGCATTTGAAAAATGTTTTTTTTTTACATTTATTTTATTTTGCTTGTCTAAACAAGCTAAAATGATTAACTTTACTCATTGAATATGTTGTATTATTTTTCAAAATAACAAAAATCAACCTAACAAGATTATTAATAATCTATGCCTCATTCAATAAGGGTCAACTAGCTACCACAACAGACCCTCCATGTACATATATAAGACTGAAACCTGCGCAAGCCACATTCAATCCAAACATAAAATATTGAAAGGAAAAAGCCAACAGCTGAATTTAGGAAACATAAAAAGAGTACTAACATGAACTGGCTTCATCTGTTCAAAGTAATAGATAGAGGATATTTGTTGGATTCGGTGGAATATCGATTTTATTTCACGAGTGATCATAGAAAATAATATTTTCATGAGTGGCGCAGCCACGAGTGAAAATATATTGTTTCTATGATCAAGAGTGAATTAAAATCAATATTCCAACGAATCCAACAAATTTTCTTTTTATTTTATGCTTTTTTTCACCGTTTATTTACATTGTAAAGAGTTTAACTGGAGAATTTCGATGGAATAATGACATCATTTCGTACAAAAAATGACGTCATTTCGTAAAAAATACCAGTTTTAAATACCATTTTTAAATACCATTTTTATTTCACTGATATTTCTCTATAAACCACCGGTAACATATAATAAAAGTATAAACTATAACTCCAATATAACGCAGATGACGGGGTCCAAGCGACAAGATTGTGTTATAAATGGAACTGCGTTATAAGTTCTGAGCTCATTTATTTCCATGTTGTGTCATTCGCCAATACATGCATATTAACCATACAGTATCTATAACTGTATACGTACCGCTTTTCTAGTGTGTTACATACATTCCCAAAAGTATCTGAAGTCCACAGGACATCCGGTCCTCATGAAGACTTAGATAACATGCAGGACCGGACTGGGATTCATAGGACCGAAACATCAATGTACAAACTTTTATATCCCAATACATTTGCGATGTTAAGTGTTATGTCGTTTTGCAACAACTCAGGTGCTCCATTAATACTAAGTGTTGGTTGTTTTCCTAAGCCGATAAGTTGTATGGTTACATATTTGTTTTGTTAATTCCAGGGATGTCAATTGACCAAAATTTAAAATCCAGAAAATTAAGCTGGGGGTCTTGGGCCGCAGGGATTAAAAGCAGAGCCCAAATGGGGGGAAACTCCCCAGTCCTAGCTTCTTTTATTTTAAAGTCTTTCTATTTGAAATTTCTGGTGAGCACAATGCAAAATATGATAAACTAGACCATCCGTATCACCATCCGCACGTGTATAGTCATTCTTTAAAAATGTTATAAAGAACGTCGAAAATAAATTAAAATTGACGAATGATACTGTATTCGAATACGCCAGTCCCAAAACATGCATGTGTTTTGCACATGAAATAAAATGTGCTTTATGCATTTTGTAAGACTGTAGAAAAAGAAAACCAGTTCCAATAACCTAGCAAATACATAATCAATATATAATTTGGTTAACACATTGCTTTACAATATGCTTTTGCAGTGCTTTACTTTGCTAATCTATCTCTTAAAAGTTCAAGATGGCGGACATTTTTTTTCCGTACAATTGTAAGATTTTCAAAGAGTAGCGAAGAGGTTTCATCAGTTACTGTTCGTGTCCGTGCCAGCCGCGAACCAATTAGAAATCGATAAATAAAAGACCGGACGAAATCGGTACCAAGCGCAAATTTCCGAGTGCCGAGGACTTTATAACAATGTTCGTTCTTAAAGGATCACGCACTTGAACAAATTCTATAAAATAAATCAACTTTTCCTTTTGAATTATTTCCCGGACATTTGGACCAGCAACATGGCATTTTCAATCGGACCTGTCTCTAAAACGTCGGTCAGGTCCGACGGTCCGACACTTTTGGGAATGTCTGGTGTATAGATATCCCATAATCCCATCTAATTATAACCTCAATTAAAAAAATAATTCTGCCCATTTTTTACGATAAATGTGCTTAAGATTTTCATAAACACTAACTTACGTAATTTTTCAGAAGTGAACAGTGCACGGTGTACAGTACATTATGGGACAGAGGTTTTCCAACCTGCGCAAATCAGTAAACGCAATGTGCGAGCATCAGGCAATATTCAGTTTAATAATGACAACCGGATAAGTGAATTTAAATTTAGATTGAATGCCAAGGGTACACATTATTTCCTGAAAACCGGGCGAAGATGAAAGTGAATTTCTGTAAACATTAAACCTGCCATTGCATGTTTCTAAATCGTCTGGATTACTTATTTTTTTATTTTTTTTCCTCTTAGGTTTTCAATTGCATTTAAGCAGACAATATTTAAATACATATCATCTACAAATTACAATTAAATGAAACATGACTCGATAAACTTGTCAAGAGTGTTAATGATTCAAAATGTCAATAGCACATAAGAATTAACAGAATTATAAGTGAAACACGGATACACACATGCTATTTTTCACCCATTATTTGCATAAAATAAATAGATTAGCACATATAAACTGTCAAATGACCCTGTTATGGTTATTCTTTAATCAATTATAATTGAGCAATTATGCAATCAGCTCAATGGGGGCCGCCGTATTTGAATTTCAAGAAAACGCTCGAGACAGAAATTAAAGTTTAGCACACAAAAAATTTATATAACCATCACAAAACCAGTGACAAGGATTCCCCAACATCTATTGCCTCCATCTGTCATCATATTTGCACAACAGGGTAAATTCTCGTATCTGGACAGCCATGCGGTTACAGTCGGCCTCCTTGGTCCGCAGCTCCTTCTGCAGGTGCCCACGCGTGGCCTCCATGGAACTCTGCAGACGCGTTAAGGCAACATTCTCCTCCTGCATACAATGAGTTGCGTTATGGGAAAATTGGCCTTAAGCCATGTGCGTTAAGTGTCGTCCCAGATTAGCCTGTGCAGTCCGCACAGGCTACTCAGGGACGACACTTTCTGCCCTATATTTTTTTTTGTTTAAAGGAAGTCTCTTCTTATTGAACATCCAGTATAGAAAGAAAGTGTAGTCCCTGATTAGCATCTGCGTACTGCAGATTAACCCTTTGCATGCTGGGAAATTTGTCATCTGCTAAAATGTTGTCTGCTAAATTTCTAAAATTAGCATTTTCTTTGATTTTTTTTTCAAAGAATACTATCAGAATAGCAAATCGTTTGGATCCTGATGAGACGCCACGTTCTGTGGCGTCTCATCTGGATCCAAACTGTTTGCAAAGGCCTTCAAAATCCGGTTCCAGCGCTCAAAGGGTTAAGCCCAGTTTCCCCAGAACGAGGCTCCAATGATAATGAGCGATACTGTGATACAGGGACATACATACAAGCTTTAGGCCTTTTTCCTGTGCTTGAAATCTATAATCAGGGTGGGTCTGTGCCTTTATTTCCAAATATATTCTTTTAGTGATTGTTTTAGATATGATGGAAGGTAGATGTAAATATAGGACATTAAAAAAAGAAACTATTTCAACTGCTAGTATTTTCCGAAGACAAAATCCTAGGGAAAGGCCTGAGCTGGGGTTTTAGTAAATCAGTTTTTTTTTTGCCTTCTTTGAGACACGCTAAATATGGGGCCTTTCCTCTAGATATATTTATCCCCTCTGTCATGGTTATACCCCCAAAATTGCCTTTACATTAGACAAGTAAAAACGACTAACATAAAATGGCACCAAAAATGAAAAAGTACGTCAAAATGAACTGACATTTTTTTAAGCATAAGATGTCACAATTTCATAAACAAGAGCACCGTCGAGCAGATGCCAACGCTCGGCTGTGGGTGCTTGGACTAAGTTTTTTTTTACCTTTGACCTTGAAGGTCATCATTGACCTTGACCTTTTCACCACTCAAAATGTGCAGGTCGANCCAAATATCAAGTTGCTATCTTCAATAATGCAAAAGTTATGGCCAATGTTAAAGTTTTCGGACGACGACGCCTACCACGACGCCTACGACAATGACGACGTGGCAGACGAGAGAGCTATGACAATACCTCATTTTTTTTTCGAAAACAGCCAAGCTAAAAATGAATGCACAATGAAACAAATGCATGCATGTGCAAAAAATGGATAAGGCCACTACAGTTATCATTATTTAACTATAATATAATAAAAAAATGATTAGTTCTTTGACACACACAAAATCAAAATCTAGCAAAAGTGTCCAGATTCAGGTATTTTGCCCACTACACTCAAACAGAAAATCAAATGTGTCATACAAGAGGAAAACTTTTGCAAGCATTTTGATGACAAATTAACATCTGTCTGTGGATGTAGTCTAAAAATGTTTCAGTGAACACATGCAATTGGGATGAAAAATGTGTGTACTTTGCAGTCATTTGAACAGGAATTTGTCACATGTATGCAGGATTGGAATAACAACAAGTTAATGAAATTACTTTTGATAATTTCTTTCGCAATTTTCTGAAGAGCTGAAAATATGAACACATGAATGGCCTCTATCTACTATGAGTGTTTTATTATGGGTTTCAAATCTGCAACATAACGATTGGTAACAATTGCGCAGGTCATTGAAAATTAAAACTACTGTAAAGAATGTCAACTTGCAGTAAGCAACATAGGTTACATTTCACCATAATTCATTATGTGGCCACATCAGAATACTATGATGTCTAATCAATTACCCAATTACTGCTCAGAGGCTGAATTAGGGCAAAAGTGCATGTGAAAAATATTACACAATTTTAACAAATATTATTGGAGATTATTACATTTCGATACTGCAAGGAACTAACAATCTATTTTAACACTAAATGATTTTGAATTAACACAAACATAACATAAAAAGAATTCATATATTTTTCCTTTAATCATTATTTCTCTCACCTTTATTATACAAAATTCGTTTTAACAGATTTACATGCTATAATATTAACAAAATGCAGTATTTTCCTGGAAAAAAACTAATTGACAATGAATATTTAATTGAATATTACTCTTGATAATTATTCAAATTAGAAGCACAAAATCATATAAACTATAGTAATATACTTTGTTAGATGTAATTGAAATAATATTGAGATATAATAATCAATAGACACTTCTTTCTAAAAATAAACAAGAGTGCCAAATTGTCACAAGATACGCCCGTTCTACTAAGTGACACCGTGACCTAGTTTTTGACCCAACATGACCCATATTCGAACTTGACCTAGATATTGTCTAGATCCTACTTCTGACAAAGTTTGGTGAAGATCGGATGAAAACTATTTGAATTAGAGAGCGGACACTGCTGTGGACACCGCCTCCGCCCGCCCGCCGCCCGCCCGCCCGCCAAGGGTGAAACTATTATACGTCCCGTTTTGTAAAAACGGGCGTATAAAAATATTGCATGTGTTAATCGGTTGCATGTCTCCAATCAGACCTGACTGATATATAATCTATATACTACCTCTGACCAAGTTTGGTGAATTCAACTTGAACTAGAGCTTTGTCACTGAATGTGACTTATACCCCCATACCACTTTGACGCAGGATAAAAAGTTGTTTAAAAGTTTCGGATGAATACAATTTGAATTAGAGTCCGGACAAAGTGGCGCCGTTGAAAATGCACTAATTGACCCTATGACCTAGTTCTTGACCCGACATGACCCATATTCGAACTTGACCTAGATATCAACTAGATGCAACTACTGACCAAGTTTGGTAAAGATCGGATGAATACAATTTGAATAAGAGTCCGGACAAAGTGGCGCTGTTGAAAATGGACTAATTGACCCTATGACCTAGTTTTTTACCTGGCATGACCCATATTCGAACTTGGCCTAGATATCAACTAGATGCAACTACTGACCAAGTTTGGTGAAGATAAGATTTATACAATTTGAATTAGAGTCCGGACAAAGTAAAATGCACTAATTGACCCTTTGACCTAGTTTTTGACCCAGCATGACCCATATTCGGACTTGACCTAGATATCAACTAGATGCAACTACTGACCAAGTTTGGTGAAGATCGGATGAATACAATTTGAATTAGAGTCCGGACAAAGTGGCGCCGTTGAAAATGCACTAATTGACCCTATGACCTAGTTTTTGACCCGGCATGACCCATATTCGAACTTGGCCTATATATCAACTAGATGCAACTGCTGACCAAGTTTGGTGAAGATCGGATGAATACAATTTGAAATAGAGTCCGGACAAAGTGGCCCCTTTGAAAATGCACTTATTGACCCTATGACCTAGTTTTTGA
>VMBQ01012270.1:0-19949 GCA_007657795.1 Dreissena rostriformis | reverse complement strand
CGAACTAGAATGATTTAAGATCGGAATGCAAATTTCTTTGCAAGTTTTGTGCAGTGTAGCCGCTCATGGGAGGCAACTTTATTATTTTATTTTCAATGCTACAAGCAATTTACCCATAATTCACGTCGATTGAGCATGCGCATAAGATTACCAAATTTGTGATAGCTTTCAAAATAATAAAAATAATAGTAGAAAACAAAGCAGGTGATCGGAGTATTATTCGGTGCCAGATACGATTGACATTTGCACAGAATTGAAGAGCATCAATCGTCAATCTTGTTTATCATGACAAGTGTGTTTTCAAATGCTAAAAAGCCTGCACTGTGTCGATACTTTGTGAGCAAGGGTTCGTGTTCGTTTGGTGAAGAGTGTCAATATTTACATCAATCGCCAGTCGGATTTGCTCCACACAGCTTTTCAAATCAGTTTCCAAATGGCAGTGTTTCCAAGACTAGTCCAATAAGCTCGTTGGAAACTTTAGGTAGTACCCACTGTAAGCTTGGTTTTATAATATGAGTAGAACACCAAATTTATTTCTCAAATGTTTTTGGTTGTGCTAATGCAAAATACGGGTCAGTTTAAAACACAGCTTTTAGCTCAGCCTGCACTATGAAACAGAGTTTTGCAGCCATGATAAATGTAGCTGGCAAATGCCGTCAACATCAAGATAGTAGGAACATTCTCTAAAATACTGTACTGAAAAGACATACATGACAAGCTAACTCAAAAGATGATGAATAAAAGTTGTGTGACATTTCATGCCTGTTGTGTTCATTTTGCAGAGAATGCACAGCTTTTTGAAAATAAACTTGGCAAACATATATTACCAAAAACTTAAATATTTATGCTATGTTCATGTCGAAATTTTAATGTCAGCGCAGCGTTTTTTTTCCTTCTTTGAACGGGTCCGGTAAACGGCCCTGTTCCCAATCGGGACCGGACCTGGTCCCAAAATCGCCGACGGACCCTTCCCAATTTAGAAAACGGTCTTTTCCCAAATAGTTTATATAAAAACGGCCTCGTATCGATTCGAAAATCCCAAATAGACTATCTTTTTTGTCTCAAAACGACTTCAGAAGTTAGTAAACAAGTATGAAAAGGAAACGGTTGTTGTTGTAGTTGTTGTTGTTCATTTAGAATGAGGCCGACGCAACTTCCGATAGGTGGAGCCACCTAGTTACCAAGTTGACTGTTCCCCGGCCGGCATACATAATGCGGCATTATTGAATGCTGGCGGGGAAACAGTCAACCAAATAAGGCAATAGTAGTAAAATTGACCTTGTTTTGTACGCTTCGATAACAATGTTTCACATGTTCGTGACAGTTGTTTATTGAACGTTCTCGTTAAATACAGATTCAATATACAAAATAAAACCCTTATCCGAAAAGNTGGCCATATTACTCTACGCCTTTAAGTACCCTATTCAGTGGCCATATTTCTCTATTCCTTTAAGTACAACATTCAGTGGACATATTTCTCTACGTCTTTAAGTACCACACTCAGTGGCCATATTTCTCTACGCCTTTAAGTACCATATTCAGTGGACATATTACTCTATGCCTTTAAGTACCACATTCAGTGGACATATTTCTCTACGCCTTTAATTACCACACTCAGTGGCCATATTACTCTACGCCTTAAAGTACCCTTTTCAGTGGCCATATTTCTCTACGCCTTTAAGTACAACACTCAGTGGACATATTACTCTATGCCTTTAAGTACCACATTCAGTGGACATATTTCTCTACCCCTTTAAGTACCACATTCAGTGGACATGTTACTCTACGCCTTTAAGTACCACATTCAGTGGACATATTGCTCTACTCTTTTAAGTACCACATTCAGTGGCCATAATTCTCTACGCCTTTAAGTACCACATTCAGGGGCCATATTACTCTACACCTTTAAGTACCACATTCAGTGGACATATTACTCTACGCCTTTAAGTACGACATTCAGTGGCCATATTACTCTACACCTTTAAGTACCACATTCAGTGGCCATATAACTCTACACCTTTAAGTTCCCTATTCAGTGGCCATATTTCTCTACGCCTTTAAGTACAACATTCAGTGGACATATTGCTCTATGCCTTTAAGTACCGCACTCAGTGGCCATTTTTCTATGCCTTTAAGTACCACACACAGTGGTCATATGTCTCTACGCCTTTAAGTACCACATTTAGTGGACATATTTCTCTACGCCTTTAAGTACCCTATTCAGTGGACATATTTTTCTATGCCTTTAAGTACCACATTCAGTGGACAAGTTACTCTACGCCTTTAAGTACCACATTCAGTGGTCATATTTCTCTACGCCTTTAAGTACCCTATTCAGTGGACATATTTTTCTACGCCTTTAAGTATCACCCTCAGTGGCCATATTTCTATACGCCTTTAAATACCATATTCAGTGGACATATTTTTCTATGCCTTTTAAAGAACCCTATTAAGTGGAAATATTTCTCTACGCCTTTAAGTACCACATTCAGTGGACATATTTGTCTACGCCTTTAAGTACCACACTCAGTGGCCATATTACTCTACGCCTTTAAGTACCCTCAGGGGTGGCGAAATCTCAAAAAACTATACTTGTCCACGGACAACCAGTTAGGAATTTTAGCTTGTCCGTTGCTGAACTACACTTGTCCGTTAATGTTTATATAAATTATAAACGCATTTATTGATTAATGTAAAATAATGTGGAATAAATCAAAATGAGTATAATTTGCTTGTTTTAGTTTTAGTTGTATTTCCATGGTACTTTCATTATAGCAGTATATAATAAACATTATAAAGACTTTCTCAAACTTTTAATCTTGCAAAGCTAGTGTTATTAAAACATGTGTTACACATAAGTATATCGTAATCTTAACAAATTAAACTAGTCCAATATTTAGTTATAGTTAATTTTCCTGTTAATCAGTACACAGTAAATTATCTGTTTCAATATAAAACTACCTTAAAGAGCGTAACGTCAAAGATACAGCATTCTCTTCGCTACAAAGTTTTCCTTCGACAGTGTATACACCCACGCTAATTTTCGCGCGCTTTTTACCAGGAAAATACATGAGCAATATATGTTGCTAGCGTAAGCGTCGGGTAAAATCATTACACGCACGCTTTACATGCGTATGGCGTGACGCTGTACATTGCCGCATAGTTTTCGCACGCTTTTTGTCGGGGCAAAGGAAATACATGTGGACTTTTTATTTAAAGCTAGAAAGTGTGTTTTGGATAACAAAATTTGTATTCTCATTTGGAAATTCAACAAAACATTTATACTATATTAATAATGGATTCAATATTAAATTTCAATATTAACTTTTTTTAAACGCTTTACGTGTCGAAACAATGTTTTGATAATGCTCGAAAAGCACAATTTCCAGGAGGATTACACCCGGTTGCTATCATCAGTCTCGTAAGTTACTGGCCATGATTTTATCGTAGGGCCCGATTAGTGTGGTAGGTATAACAAAGCCATAAAACTGCAATAAACCACATACATAATCGATTGATATTGACACGGGGTGTCAAAATGCGGCTTGCTTCTGGTCTCTTATAGTATAAGGGAGATCACTGCGCAGGAGAGTGTCCGTATTTTAGCTTGATTGCTCCGCAAATAGCACTGACAATGTAATCGCGTGTCAACATCCGGTTTAGAAAAACTAAATTACGGCTTTAATACAATTATTGTTTTGTATTACTCGACCCGACTGGTTGTCCACGGACAACTTAATTGAAAAAAATCAGTTGCCCAGACAAACAAATGTACGACTCGGGCAACTCGGACATTTGATTTCGCCACCCCTGCTCTTGAGTGGTTTTGATCATGGGATCCGTTATGGCTACAACTGATCCATTAATGCATGAATTCTGAGCCGAAAAAAGGTATCACAAATACATTTTGCCTGCGTTTAAAAAAAGACTATGCGCTGAAACAGTAAGCAAAGGTAATATTTTATCAAACTGGTGTAAAAGAAGTCTCAAAACATTTATTGCTTTTCACCAGAAAAACTTTATTTCGCTACTAATCCGGTAATGGTAACTTGACTGTATATTGTTTTTGGCCTGTCTGTCTTTCATTCTGTCTGTCTGTCTGTCCAAATACTCCAAAACTTTAAGAAATCTTATAGTTTTGTCATAACTTTTGCAATATTGAAGATACAACTTCAGATTTGGCACTTTAAAAAAAAAGTTCATACATTCTAGTAGCCAATTAGAAATTTTAGAAGCCATTCTCTATTTTTTTCTACTGTCGCTGGTAACGCTAACATAGCAGTGTTTTTTCCACCATTTTGGGAATGGGGCCGGGTCCCTTTGAATTGGGAAAAATCGCAGTGTTTTGTCTAAAATTGGGTAAAATATAAAAAAAAATATTTAAAAATAAATTTCAATATTATCTTCTCACTATCCAGCTCCGTATTTTAAACCTAGGTAAATATAATTTGTATTCTCTATTTTAAAGTATTTGTTAGAAAAAAACAATTTCCCAATTTTAGTCAAAACAATGCAATTTTTTCTCAATCCAATGGGCTTCACAGTCTTATCTTGGACGAGCTTTTACGCACTTGAATAAAGCCTTGTTTTCTTAGGCTCATCTGTACATTATAGGTCCTGCCGAAGGCCTCTGAATTGTAGCCTCTCCAACATAAAGTTTCGTTATAATGACTTGATTGTGTAAATACTTTGTAACACACACAAAATGTAGAAACCATGGTCTGTAGTAAATTTGTATGAGCAAACTCAGTCACTTATATTTTATCTTAAAAAAATATAAGATTAAAATTGGAAGATATTTGATGAGTAAATTTTAACCCATTAATTACCAAAGAAAGGTCCTGCTTTAACTGAAGTTGTTAAACACTATAGGATTATAAACTCGAATTATTTGGCCATGGCAAAAAGAAATTATGTTTAACATGTTATGAATAAATCAGAAATTTTGAATATTCCGTGCTGTTTTGTGTTTGTGTTTCAGCACTTAAACCCACATTCCACAAATTAAAAAAATAATAATCCGAGCAAATAAACCCTAATTGGGCTCTCATATGTTTTGGGCTGCTTTTAAGAAGATAATGTTGCCTCCACAAATTTGCGCAAGAAAACTATTGAGGCCACAATTAAAATATTGTTGGTTTGCCCTTTACCGACCCTAGATTTTACAGGTGGGTAAGTAGGTAGGACAGTTATTTTATTTTATTTGAGAAATTATATTTTTTAATGCACTTGTTTTTCGGGCATTAGTAGTTTTCAGTTCCGTTAAATTGCGGTTCACGGGATCCACGGATCACAATCGCAATTTATCCGGATCGCGATATAACTGATGGGTCATCGATGCATACATATAGGTAAGGATTGGCATAGTTTGGCGGTCTTAAAACAAGTGTTTTTACCCACATGTTATACCCTGGTATAACTAAATATATTCCATATAAGTATTTTCAAATGCGTATATGTAGTTAAATTTCTAATCCGAAAAGCATTGCCACGTTTTTTATTGTTCACGTAAAGTTAACGAATTCTAGCCAAAAAAAATACAGTTCTCATGTATTTCATATAAATCCCTTGTTCTGATTAAAAGCATGCTAAAATTACACTTCATGTACATCATCGCATCATTCTTCCTCGAGGAAAGCATGGGCTTTATAATTTTATTGTTGAATAAAAACTTTGTAGTGCAGTTAAAAAATCGGTTTTGCATTTTCTAAAATTGTGGACACTTTTGCTCTACATTAAAAGCAAGTCGTTTAAGCTGTATCAACAGTGCTACGATTGCTGAGATAGGTCAGTGTTTATCTGTGACATTTACAGTTATTGTATACACCTCCATGTGGGGACGCGTGTATTCGGCTTCCTGAGCGCTGATTGGCTGATATGATTACCGAGAATGTGATTGACAGCTGGCATCATGCCTTTCATGTTTGGCAGGTGGGGTTATTGTTTATCGCACTGTCATGAATGTGATGTACAAAGAAGGCACAGACTCTTGACCAAACTGCAGGATTTAGTTGTGAATGGCGGATAAAACAGAAAATTTAAATGCGTAAAAAAAAAATACTGTCCACACCCGACTCGTGAATTTAACTCGTTCGAGTGAAGGTCAAATGTATCGAACCTGGCTTGACGCATACACCTATTGACTTGCCGCGGAAACACCGATATTTATTCGTTAACTTACGGAAAAATATTCTGCATCGAACAAAGGCGGATAATCCTGATTTTCGCCGAGATTATGTTGGACCAATCAAACGTGGGATAACTAATGGGCGATTAAGTATTTTAGTGTGGCAAAGTGCGTATTCCGCCGAAATTCGATGAATAATTTTAATTCCATGGGAAAACCTGAAATTATTTTTGTCGACATTTTGTGCTGAGTTCAGAATTTCGATCAGCCCTTGAATGTTTGTGCCGGACATGTCCGTAGGTCCGACAGAGTTTCGGGAAATCTGGATAATACGCGCACGAATACATATTGCAGTTGGCTCTTTTATGATCTGCGAAAAAAAAACGAAAATAAAAAAATATGTTTTCAGAAACCCCAATAAAAATATTTGGGTCGGGGGGTAAAAAGTGGGTCGGTCGGTAAAGGGCAAACAAACTTAATTTTAATTTAGGCCTGAGAAGTACACATTTTGTGGTTCTCTGTGATATCAATTGGTGTGCAGTTAGCATATTTGCAGAATTGTTTGTCATTTAAGTGAAATTAAGTCATGTTAATTATAGATGCATTTGTTGTCTGCAATTTACTGTCCATTAGGTCTTTCATTTGCATGTAATATTTTGACTGTTTAGGCTTTTATTTGCCATTAAAAAATCAAAATTCATTACAGTCTCTTCTGTATTGATTTTAAAGTGCTTATTAAGAGTAAAGAATTAAATAAATAAATCTTAAGATACTAATTATTGTAACTTTATAAGTCCTGTTTACATGTTTGTAGGAATGCCAGTTCAAGAAGGCACTACTACCAATGGAGATCCGTTTTTCCACACCACATTTTCAGGAGCAGAAACATCATCCACACCTCAGTCTGAATTTCAGCCATTCTCAGTAAGTTTGGAATATCAGCAATCAATGATACTATTGTTTTTTATGCAAAGCTTTTAAATATGTATTGTCGTAAAAATACAAGCTTACCTTTAGATAGAAAAGTATTTTGTAAGTCATTGGTCAGAAGCAAACATAAAAACGCCTGTGTCTTTCTGTTTGTCTAAGGTTGTTTTGTCCAGTAATAAGAAGTTTAGAATCATTTATGCAATTATGTGCTCCCAAGTATTGATAAGCAGGGATTTGAATAGATTTTAAAAAACCAGGAGTCATTGACAGCATGCTTGAAATTTTCTAGTGTCGAATGAAATTTGAATGGGTCAAAATTCAAAGTCAAGAGTTATTTTGTTTGTGCATATTTGATAACTAGTCTGCAAAGGTTTTTTCCATAAACTTAAGGAAAATGTAATGCAAAAACAGAATGTTTTTTGCTAATAAAATATATTTTGTAGTTAGCTTGTTGGTAATATTTGCATCATACTGATGCAAGGTAGATTAGTTGCAGGAGTTAAAAGTGAGAAAATTTCAAATTGCCTGCACCAAAACACTGGATTTTGCTTCAATTAAAATCTCTGGATAGGAATCTAAAGTTGAGTTGTTGAATGTCTGGATAGGAATCTAAAGTTGAGTTGTTGAATGTCTGGATAGGTAGCTAAAGTTGAGTTGTTGAATGTCTGGATAGGTATCTAAAGTTGAGTTGTTGAATGTCTGGATAGGAATCTAAAGTTGAGTTGTTGAATGTCTGGATAGGTATCTAAAGTTGAGTTGTTGAATATCTGGATAGGAATCTAAAGTTGAGTTGTTGAATGTCTGGATAGGAATCTAAAGTTGAGTTGTTGATGATTTGTTTCAGCGCCCTGGACCTATCTCACGACAGCCACGAGGCAGCGTAGTGATGTCTGGAAACAGTCCCATGTCAAACAGCAGCATGAGTCAGCCCCCGCCACTGTCGAGCCCCTTCAGTGTCAGCTCCATGACCCCTAACAAGGTCCCTATCTCCCAGAGCACACCCCTGTCTCAGCACCAGGTACGGAGCACACACACAACTGAGTGCAACTCTTTATGCAGTGTTCAGGCGTGGAATGGAGCCTTGTTCTGGAAAAACTGGGCTTAATGCATGTGCATAAAGTGTCGTTCTATATTAGCCTGTGCAGGCTGCACTATCTAATCTGGGATGATACTTTACGCACATGCATTAAGNAAGCAAAAATTTTCACGCGCTACTTTTGAGCTTAATTGGGTTTTTCACCCCCGGTTTTTAACTCAATTGGGTAATTTAGGTAATGCCATATATAATATAATAAAAATCTACTAAGGTTACTATATTATTTATACAAATGGAATTTAAAACGGTACCTGTACATAACAAAAAACAAATACTGAATTTCTGATCAAAGTCTGGTCCTTAAATTCTACACTACAAGATCTGCCTGATAACATTTTTATGTGAAAAATAAATCAACATTTGTAGCTAAATCTCCGATAATAACGGGCGAACTACATTCTGGAAAGAAATGATCACATCTTGCAACAGATCTTTCAGCAAAGTAGCACAGAAGTTTTCGGTTTCCCCAATATTCTGGGGTAAATACCTGTCTCAAGTGTTTGTTTGTGTAACGACTCCGGTTTTACGTCCACGAGTGGCCATTTTGATTATTTCAGAAAATAAAAGTAGAAATCGGACGGGTCTACAAATAATAACAATATATATAACTACCCCAAAGATTGGTAACCGCTGAAAAGACTGCCTTCTTTTCATCATAGGACGGGATATAAACTATCTGGTACATTTTTGTACGGAAAATAACCAGTCTAAAAAATACGCCCGGTGTTCGTAAGGATTGCGTTTCGTGACGCAATGTTTTTTACGTGAATTACGTTATTAAATTTGTATTTGCGTTTTTGTACGCTTTATTTTGAATTTAATTACGTTTTTGGTTATTTTAATTGCGTATTAACGCTAATACGCTTGTTATCTATAGCGCTGTTTATAAGTCTTGTTCACATGTTTGTAGGAATGCCAGTTCAAGAAGGCACTACTACCAATGGAGATCCGTTTTTCCACACCACATTTTCAGGAGCAGAAACATCATCCACACCTCAGTCTGAATTTCAGCAATTCTCAGTAAGTTTGGAATATCAGCAATCAATGATACTATTGTTTTTTATGCAAAGCTTTTAAATATGTATTGTCGTAAAAATACAAGCTTACCTTTAGATAGAAAAGTATTTTGTAAGTCATTGGTCAGAAGCAAACATATAAATGCCTGTGTCTTTCTGTTTGTCTAAGGTTGTTTTGTCCAGTAATAAGAAGTTTAGAATCATTTATGCAATTATGTGCTCCCAAGTATTGATAAGCAGGGATTTGAATAGATTTTAAAAAACCAGGAGTCATTGACAGCATGCTTGAAATTTTCTAGTGTCGAATGAAATTTGAATGGGTCAAAATTCAAAGTCAAGAGTTATTTTGTTTGTGCATATTTGATAACTAGTCTGCAAAGGTTTTTTCCATAAACTTAAGGAAAATGTAATGCAAAAACAGAATGTTTTTTGCTAATAAAATATATTTTGTAGTTAGCTTGTTGGTAATATTTGCATCATACTGATGCAAGGTAGATTAGTTGCAGGAGTTAAAAGTGAGAAAATTTCAAATTGCCTGCACCAAAACACTGGATTTTGCTTCAATTAAAATCTCTGGATAGGAATCTAAAGTTGAGTTGTTGAATGTCTGGATAGGAATCTAAAGTTGAGTTGTTGAATGTCTGGATAGGTAGCTAAAGTTGAGTTGTTGAATGTCTGGATAGGTATCTAAAGTTGAGTTGTTGAATGTCTGGATAGGAATCTAAAGTTGAGTTGTTGAATGTCTGGATAGGTATCTAAAGTTGAGTTGTTGAATGTCTGGATAGGAATCTAAAGTTGAGTTGTTGAATGTCTGGATAGGTATCTAAAGTTGAGTTGTTGAATGTCTGGATAGGAATCTAAAGTTGAGTTGTTGAATGTCTGGATAGGAATCTAAAGTTGAGTTGTTGAATGTCTGGATAGGAATCTAAAGTTGAGTTGTTGAATGTCTGGATAGGAATCTAAAGTTGAGTTGTTGAATGTCTGGATAGGAATCTAAAGTTGAGTTGTTGAATGTCTGGATAGGAATCTAAAGTTGAGTTGTTGAATGTCTGGATAGGTATCTAAAGTTGAGTTGTTGAATGTCTGGATAGGAATCTAAAGTTGAGTTGTTGAATGTCTGGATAGGTATCTAAAGTTGAGTTGTTGAATATCTGGATAGGAATCTAAAGTTGAGTTGTTGAATGTCTGGATAGGAATCTAAAGTTGAGTTGTTGATGATTTGTTTCAGCGCCCTGGACCTATCTCACGACAGCCACGAGGCAGCGTAGTGATGTCTGGAAACAGTCCCATGTCAAACAGCAGCATGAGTCAGCCCCCGCCACTGTCGAGCCCCTTCAGTGTCAGCTCCATGACCCCTAACAAGGTCCCTATCTCCCAGAGCACACCCCTGTCTCAGCACCAGGTACGGAGCACACACACAACTGAGTGCAACTCTTTATGCAGTGTTCAGGCGTGGAATGGAGCCTTGTTCTGGAAAAACTGGGCTTAATGCATGTGCATAAAGTGTCGTTCTATATTAGCCTGTGCAGGCTGCACTATCTAATCTGGGATGATACTTTACGCACATGCATTAAACTCATATAGTGGCCCATATGTAAACATTGCTTTGAGTGTTCATAAACACGTTTTTATTACAAGTGATTCATTTTAGCGATGAAATAAAGATTAAATCCTTATCTTTTTCTATTGTACCTCCATTATGGTGCGTTTACTCAAATTGTTAATGTGGAGGTTACATGCCCTCTTGTATAACAATTATAGTAGGAACACTGGTCTTGCCCATGAAGATGAAAGTGCAAAATATTGTTTTTTTAGGTCAGCATTTAAATAAAATTTCTTTAAAGCCTTCTTTAATTGTAATGTTGCATTTTTAGTGGATGAATTATTTTATATTGTGTTTATTAACTATTATGAAACAAAGTTTGAGATGGTGTATATTTAAGTCACATTCTGGGAAAACTGGGCTTAATGCAGTCCACAGTCTAATCAGGGAAAACACTTTATGCTTTTATGGGATGAAACTTTCTGCTTTTATGGATTTTTTTGTTTAAAAGAAAGTGTCTTCTAAACAAAAATCCAGTTTAGGGTGAAAGTGTTGTCCCTGACTAGCCTGTGCGGATTGCAAAGGCTAATCTGGGACCATACTTTACGAACATGCATTTGGTCCTGTTTTTCTGGAGCGCAATTCTTATTTCGATCAGTCTGTACAAAATGTCAAAAGTATTTGAGGCAATTTATTATCTCTGCTATGTAAAAAAGGCCGTAAAACGGATCTGATCCCAAAGCAAACGGACCGGATCCCAAACCAAAATTAAAAAAAAGAAAATCCTCGTTTTTTTATTTATTTTTTTAGAAAGAAGTGTCTAATGATGTAATTATTATTATATCTCAATTTTATTTCATAAACATCTAACAAAGTATATAGCTATAATTTATATGATTTTTTCCCAAAATGGCCAGGAAAAAGCCTGATGTGTCAATAGTTGTTGATTGAAAAAAAATCCCAATTTTGTCCATTTTGTCAATAAAAAATCCCTAATTTGCCATTTTATCAATTTTAAAAATCACAATTTGACCAGACTCCTTTTCCCAAAATGGCTGGAAAAACCCCTGACATTTCTCAAGCGAATGAATTGAAACTTCAAATATGGCATCACCACGAAATGTTCATGTCCAAGACTCTTTCCATCCCAAACATTTACACATTTCGGAGTTATTTGCCCTTAAACAACATACCTTACAGGCCACCAAATGGGTTAAGTTGTCAATAACTACCTAATTGAACCCACAGCTGTGTTTGTATATAGTATTTAAAGCTGTGTGTCCAATTTTTCAGACCAGCCACCCTCCACCACAGAATGGCCCTGTCTCCAGCATGATGAACGGACAGCTGCCACCCAACATGAAACACTACCTGAATAACAGCTATGACAGCAGCCTCACAAACGACTTTTCAGCATTGAATCTCTCAGTTCCTAACTCTTCAAAGGTATATACATCATTTATGATATCATATCTTAAATACTGTATGTTGCTGTAAATTGGCAAAGACAATTTTTTGCATTTTATTTTCAACCTGAAAGTGAATGTTACTTTTCATCTCAACTGAGCATAACGTGCTCATGGTGAGCTTTTGTGATAGCCTTTTGTCAATAGTTGGTCGTGAAAGGTGTGACGTCAACCTTTACCTTGTGAACACTCTAGAGGCCACATTGATTGTCTGATCTTCATGTTACTTGGTCAGAACATTTTCCCCATTGAAATCTTGTCTGAGTCTGAAACTGGGTCAAACGAGGTCAAGAACAAGGTTACTAAGTCAAATTAAAAAAAAAACAGCTTGTTAACACTCTAGAAGTCGCATTTGTTTTTAATCTTCCTGAAACTTGGTCAAAACATTTGTTTTTATGAAACCTGAGCCGAGTTTGAAAATAAAAGTTCTTTTGGGTTTCAGGTGAGTGNAAAACTAACCATTATCAATCGTGTTCACACCAATTATGTTGGTATGAATTGACATGAGAATAAAACCAGTTTCTCTGTTACATTCCTAAGATGCCATTCTGTTTCCAGGGAGGCAACCCTATGGGGTCAGAGTTCATTCCCAAGATGCCTGGTGGACTGTCACACAGCACGAGCTCTCCTAACTTCTCCAACTTTAATGCTGCAGCCCCACCCCCTCTAGGCACGCTGCCTGTCAACACCACTGCAAGCGCACATCTAGCTGGTAGGTTGCCTTGTACAGAAATTGGCCTAGTTGTGGGAAAACTGGGCTTAATGCATGTGCGTAAAGTGTCTTCCTAGATTAGCCTGTGCAGTCTTTACAGGCTTATCAGGGACAACACTTTTCGCTTTTATGGAGTTTTTGTTGAATTAAAGGCTCTTCTTAACAAAAAAATCCAGTCTGGACAGGAAGTATCGCCCTTGATTAGCCTGTGCGGATAACACAGGCTATTCTTGGATGATTCTCTAAGCACATGAAATGCTTGATTTTCCGAGAATGGGCTCAATAAGATGTTGTTATAATAATTGAATGTTTTCTTATTATTACACTGTTATTATACCCCCAGTACCATTGGTAATGGGGGCTATATAGGAGTCACTTTGTCGGTCGGTCGGTCTGTCTGTCGGTCGGTCGGTCTGTCTGTCCCGCTTGTCCGGGCCATAACTATGTCATCTATCAAGGGATTTTAAAATCATTTGGCACATATGTTCACCATCATTGGACGGTGTGTCGCGCGAAAGAATTACGTCAATATCTCCAAGGTCAAGGTCACACTTTGAGGTCAAAGGTCAAAAATGGCCATAAATGAGCTTGTCCGGGCCATAACTATGTCGTTCATCAAGGGATTTTGAAATCATTTGGCACATATGTTCACCATCATTGGACGGTGTGTCGCGCGAAAGAATTACGTCAATATCTCCAAGGTCAAGGTCACACTTTGAGGTCAAAGGTCAAAAATGGCCATAAATGAGCTTGTCCGGGCCATAACTATGTCGTTCATCAAGGGATTTTGAAATCATTTGGCACATATGTTCACCATCATTGGACGGTGTGTCGCGCGAAAGAATTACGTCAATATCTCCAAGGTCAAGGTCACACTTTGAGGTCAAAGGTCAAAAATGGCCATAAATGAGCTTGTCCGGGCCATAACTATGTCGTTCATCAAGGGATTTTGAAATCATTTGGCACATATGTTCACCATCATTGGACGGTGTGTCGCGCGAAAGAATTACGTCAATATCTCCAAGGTCAAGGTCACACTTTGAGGTCAAAGGTCAAAAATGGCCATAAATGAGCTTGTCCGGGCCATAACTATGTCGTTCATCAAGGGATTTTGAAATCATTTGGCACATATGTTCACCATCATTGGACGGTGTGTCGCGCGAAAGAATTACGTCAATATCTCCAAGGTCAAGGTCACACTTTGAGGTCAAAGGTCAAAAATGGCCATAAATGAGCTTGTCCGGGCCATAACTATGTCGTTCATCAAGGGATTTTGAAATCATTTGGCACATATGTTCACCATCATTGGACGGTGTGTCGCGCGAAAGAATTACGTCAATATCTCCAAGGTCAAGGTCACACTTTGAGGTCAAAGGTCAAAAATGGCCATAAATGAGCTTGTCCGGGCCATAACTATGTCGTTCATCAAGGGATTTTGAAATCATTTGGCACATATGTTCACCATCATTGGACGGTGTGTCGCGCGAAAGAATTACGTCAATATCTCCAAGGTCAAGGTCACACTTTGAGGTCAAAGGTCAAAAATGGCCATAAATGAGCTTGTCCGGGCCATAACTATGTCGTTCATCAAGGGATTTTGAAATCATTTGGCACATATGTTCACCATCATTGGACGGTGTGTCGCGCGAAAGAATTACGTCAATATCTCCAAGGTCAAGGTCACACTTTGAGGTCAAAGGTCAAAAATGGCCATAAATGAGCTTGTCCGGGCCATAACTATGTCGTTCATCAAGGGATTTTGAAATCATTTGGCACATATGTTCACCATCATTGGACGGTGTGTCGCGCGAAAGAATTACGTCAATATCTCCAAGGTCAAGGTCACACTTTGAGGTCAAAGGTCAAAAATGGCCATAAATGAGCTTGTCCGGGCCATAACTATGTCGTTCATCAAGGGATTTTGAAATCATTTGGCACATATGTTCACCATCATTGGACGGTGTGTCGCGCGAAAGAATTACGTCAATATCTCCAAGGTCAAGGTCACACTTTGAGGTCAAAGGTCAAAAATGGCCATAAATGAGCTTGTCCGGGCCATAACTATGTCGTTCATCAAGGGATTTTGAAATCATTTGGCACATATGTTCACCATCATTGGACGGTGTGTCGCGCGAAAGAATTACGTCAATATCTCCAAGGTCAAGGTCACACTTTGAGGTCAAAGGTCAAAAATGGCCATAAATGAGCTTGTCCGGGCCATAACTATGTCGTTCATCAAGGGATTTTGAAATCATTTGGCACATATGTTCACCATCATTGGACGGTGTGTCGCGCGAAAGAATTACGTCAATATCTCCAAGGTCAAGGTCACACTTTGAGGTCAAAGGTCAAAAATGGCCATAAATGAGCTTGTCCGGGCCATAACTATGTCGTTCATCAAGGGATTTTGAAATCATTTGGCACATATGTTCACCATCATTGGACGGTGTGTCGCGCGAAAGAATTACGTCAATATCTCCAAGGTCAAGGTCACACTTTGAGGTCAAAGGTCAAAAATGGCCATAAATGAGCTTGTCCGGGCCATAACTATGTCGTTCATCAAGGGATTTTGAAATCATTTGGCACATATGTTCACCATCATTGGACGGTGTGTCGCGCGAAAGAATTACGTCAATATCTCCAAGGTCAAGGTCACACTTTGAGGTCAAAGGTCAAAAATGGCCATAAATGAGCTTGTCCGGGCCATAACTATGTCGTTCATCAAGGGATTTTGAAATCATTTGGCACATATGTTCACCATCATTGGACGGTGTGTCGCGCGAAAGAATTACGTCAATATCTCCAAGGTCAAGGTCACACTTTGAGGTCAAAGGTCAAAAATGGCCATAAATGAGCTTGTCCGGGCCATAACTATGTCGTTCATCAAGGGATTTTGAAATCATTTGGCACATATGTTCACCATCATTGGACGGTGTGTCGCGCGAAAGAATTACGTCAATATCTCCAAGGTCAAGGTCACACTTTGAGGTCAAAGGTCAAAAATGGCCATAAATGAGCTTGTCCGGGCCATAACTATGTCGTTCATCAAGGGATTTTGAAATCATTTGGCACATATGTTCACCATCATTGGACGGTGTGTCGCGCGAAAGAATTACGTCAATATCTCCAAGGTCAAGGTCACACTTTGAGGTCAAAGGTCAAAAATGGCCATAAATGAGCTTGTCCGGGCCATAACTATGTCGTTCATCAAGGGATTTTGAAATCATTTGGCACATATGTTCACCATCATTGGACGGTGTGTCGCGCGAAAGAATTACGTCAATATCTCCAAGGTCAAGGTCACACTTTGAGGTCAAAGGTCAAAAATGGCCATAAATGAGCTTGTCCGGGCCATAACTATGTCGTTCATCAAGGGATTTTGAAATCATTTGGCACATATGTTCACCATCATTGGACGGTGTGTCGCGCGAAAGAATTACGTCAATATCTCCAAGGTCAAGGTCACACTTTGAGGTCAAAGGTCAAAAATGGCCATAAATGAGCTTGTCCGGGCCATAACTATGTCGTTCATCAAGGGATTTTGAAATCATTTGGCACATATGTTCACCATCATTGGACGGTGTGTCGCGCGAAAGAATTACGTCAATATCTCCAAGGTCAAGGTCACACTTTGAGGTCAAAGGTCAAAAATGGCCATAAATGAGCTTGTCCGGGCCATAACTATGTCGTTCATCAAGGGATTTTGAAATCATTTGGCACATATGTTCACCNTGGACAGAACATAGGTAGGCTAGATAGACCTCGTGCAGAACATAGGTAGGCTAGATAGACCTTGTGCAAAACATAGGTAGGCTTGATAGACCTCGGGCAGAACATAGGTAGGCTAGATAGACCTCGGGCAGAACCTAGGTAGGCTAGATAGACCTCGGACCGAACATAGGAAAGCTAGATAGACCTCGGACAGAACATAGGTAGGCTAGATAGACCTAGTGCAGAACATAGGTAGGCTAGATAGACCTCGCACAGAACATAGGTAGGCTAGATAGACCTTGCGCAGAACATAGGTAGGCATTGACAGAAAGCTATCGGGGAGCTTCCATCATTTTCACTGATATTCATGTTGTTAAGAAAACAATAATTGACTAAGATACAGGAATTGTAAAATCTAATGCATTTTTAACAAACCATGTTAGTGCATAATCTCATGGCATTTGTTGTGCATGAGGAGTTATGAAATGTATTGGCACAAATGTCAAGGTCACAGTGGATACTTGAAGTGAGTTCATATTCCTTATATTGATATTGTGAAGTTAGATGCAGTCAATCTTGTGGTCACGACCACTTGAATTAAGCGACTTTTGTCTTATGCGACCATTTTGAATTCCCCCCAAATGTTTTCACTCTATTTTGATATCGTATTAAGCGACTTTTGTTTTACGCGACCAGTGACCGCTGATTTTCGTGTATTTTGATGTCCAAATCTTTTATTAAGCAACCACTTTGAGGTAAAAGTGGTACATCTGTTGACCGTTCAGGGACAAATCAGTGTTAACTGTTTATCTAAGCCGATAAGATGTACGATTACACCTTTGTTTCGTTTTCACACCAGCCATTTTCCTTTGTCTCGATGACCGGTTTTGACCGGTGTTGATGCAGACTGCGTGTCATTTTTTCGTGTTGAATAATACAGTGAGGTATTGACACACAGTCTACGGTTTAAAGAGTTTAAAATCCGGGACGCCAAGTGACAAACTTGATCGCCGATTTTATTGCAGAAACAATGCGCCGACGCGACAAACATTTTCACAGTGTTCTCGAGAGGTGTCAAAATTAAACTATTAATCTGTAATTGTAATTATGCTTAATTAGTTTGTGTTCGCAAATTTTTCAATCAGGCCTGTTTATTTAGTTTTCAATCAACGTGTATTATTTATTTCCCTTTTTACCATAATCGAGTCAGATTTCCATAATCTTACATGCAGAAATTAAAATGTCAAAACGGAAAGTGTTAACCTTCGGGTATTGGCATTGTCTAAGAGTAAAAGTGCACATAAAAACGCTAAGGAGTTTGGAGTCAGAAAAAAAACGAAATTTTCTGTGCAAACCATTTACATTGTATTAAGTAAATTTTAGAAAAAGAGAAAACAAATAAAACACATTTTAAGCAAAATATTGTTTTATTCTTTTTATTTACATTTAGATACATTTGATTACAAAAGTTGAAATCATTGTGTCAGAAGGAGATAATCATACATCTGCATTTAAAATCGAAGGTCTGCATTCTTCCCAAATAGCCTTGTTTTATTTAAAGACCATTTTATTAAGAGACCACTTTTGGTTACTCCCTTTAGTGGTCTCTAAATACAAAATTGACTGTATGCTCTTAACTTTATTGCGCTTGTCTGTCACACAACACCCACACTGTATCCAGTGACATTTGCTATGGGGCATCACTGTCCCATGGACACATTTTGTCTGTTATATTGAGTTCTATAATTGAGCAATGCTCTGGGAAAACGGGGCTTTATGCATGTGCATAAAGCTTCATATTGATTGGCCTGTGCAGTCTGCACAGGCTAATCAGGGATGACGCTTTCCGCTAAAACTTTATTTTCACTAAGAAAAGACTACCTTTAAATAAAAATACCTTAAGGGAAATAGTCCACTTTACGCACATGCATTAAACCCCATTTTCCCAGAGTGAGGTTCATGTATTACTATGCACAATTATATTTCAGACATCCCTGCAGAAGTGGACACCTACAGAAACTTGTTTCCCCTGGAGGCCACCCCAGACAACCCACATCACAAGTCCAAAACATTTGGATACCCCACCACCTGCTACAAGGCTCTCAACACCAAAGATGGGCAGACATATTGTCTGAGGAGAATTCATGGTAAGTAAGTCACTTATGCCGCGGTTTTCCATCTTCATGTAAAGAAATGTAGGATAAGAAGTTGAATTTTTAAAATACATTGAAGTATTTATATGACATGTCTGATACTATGAGCTTTATGACAAGTGCTCACACGCAAAATACCATCTATGTTATTGCTAATAAGTTTTTGTACCAATTTTACAAATATTTTTCTTGGGTTAATTCCGACTGAATTTTGATATATTATCCGGAAGACAGAAATAACCATGCCTTTTGGTTGTGTGTCTAATGGTTAACAGTTAATCATGATTTGTGGATTATGCAGGCATGTGCAATAGTTAAAAACTGCAAATATAAACCCATGATAAGTCTACACAGTCATTTATGGACGGTCATCTGCTTGGCAATTGTTTAACAAAACAATTTATCAGTTTTTCAATGCATTTGAAAAGCCTTGTTACTGTTAATAAAAATAGAAAACCGGCTTCCACTCAATACTTTGAGTTTGGATGGAGCTGTTGCACTGAAATTTTGAGTTTAAGTAGCCTACATGCAGACCTACAGTGGGATTGCATTTGGGGCAAGGAGGTTGAAGGCAGTGTTTTTTTCATCATTTTGGGAATGGAGCTGGGTACCTTTGGATTGGGAAAAATCCCGTTGTTTTGACAAAAATTGGGAAATAAGTGTTTTGTTTTTCTGGCTATCAAATACTTTGAAATTGAGCATGAGTGATTTCAATATTTCATCTTCTAAGGTTCAACTTATAGAACTTGATGGGAGGTAACTAAATGTTGAGACCAAAAAAAATTATATACATTTTTTTATTGGAAACCTTCAATTTAGGAATTTTTAGGTCCCATTTGGGGAAAATATATACTTTTTTCCATTGGGAATGTGTCCCCTTATGGGACTCAAATTGGAACGCATTTTTTTTTTACTGTTAATGTTAAGGTCGCTTCAAATAGCAAAATTGTTCTGATAGAGAACTTGATTTTATATAGATAGATGATGCTGAAATTTTATGCAGGGGTAGGTAACATGCATACCTAGTTTGGGATTCCATAGTGGTCAGTCCGGTCAAAGTCACTGTTACTAAGAATTAATTGAGATGGATGAAGGTATTATTCTGAAATTGTGTATGTAGGGATTGCACAATTATTTACATTAAATTAATAAGTAAAGTGTAACAAATGTTGTTTTGGATGCAAGGCCATTTTTT
>VMBQ01012269.1:0-13787 GCA_007657795.1 Dreissena rostriformis | reverse complement strand
TTCAATATATGGTATGAGCTGGTTCAATATATGGTATGAGCTGGTTCCATATATGGTATGAGCTGGTTCTATATATGGTATGAGCTGGTTCCATATATGGTATGAGCTGGTTCCATATATGGTATGAGATGGTTCAATATATGGTATGAGATAGTTCCATATATGGTATGAGTTGGTTCAATATATGGTATGCGCTTATTCCATATATGGTATGAGCAGGTTCCATATATGGTATGAGTTGGTTCGATGAGTTGGTTCAATATATGGTATGAGCTGGTTCAATATATGGTATGAGTTGGTATAATATATGGTATGAGTTGGTTCCATATATGGTATAAGTTGGTTCAATATATGGTATGCGCTAGTTCAATATATGGTATGAGCTGGTTTAATATATGGTTTGAGCTTGTTCAATATATGGTATGAGCTGGTTCAATATATGGTATGAGCTGGTTCCAAATATGGTATTAGATGGTTCCATATATGGTATGAGTTGGTTCAATTTATGGTATGAGCTGGTTCCAAATATGGTATGAGATGGTTCCATATATGGTATGAGCTGGTTCAATATATGGTTTGAGCTGGTTCCATATATGATATGAGCTGGTTCCATATATGGTATGAGCTGGTTCAATATATGGTAGGAGCTGGTTCCATATATGGTATGAGTTGATTCATTATATGGTATGAGCTGGTTCAATATATGGTATGACCTGGTTCAATATATGGTAGGAGCTGGTTCCATATATGGTATGAGATGGTTCCATATATGGTATGAGCTGGTGCAATATATGGTATGAGCTGGTTCCTTATATGGTATGATCTGGTTCCATATATGGTATGAGCTGGTTGAATATATGGTATGTTCTGGTTGCATTTGTGGAATGAGCTGGTTCAATATATGGTATGATCTGGTTCAATATATGGTATGNTAACAAACGCGAACATTTGCGAATATGAAACAACTTTTTTTAATTTTGTCAATTTACCAATCTGTTGGACGGCCCCTTTAATATCTGTTTCCACATTATCACATTAAATTTTACGTTATTGTCGAAATATGTTACGTATCGGTGAGCGTACGTCTACTATTATAATGTATCAGAAGTCGCTAGAAGGAATCTAAATGTATTGGCAAAGACTACATGTACAAGTATATAAAAGCTCAATATAAGTAAAGTTAGTCTGGTTTCATCGTGTTGCACTAGCCAATGGCACCGAGCGAAGACAACAGACTTCTTTTTCATAATATTCCTCTCTGTAGAAAATCTGATAACAAAATAAAAAAAAAAAAAAAAAAAAAAAAAAAAAAACGTTTATACTGTATTAAGGTTTGTATATGGGGTAGAGCATTTGATAATGTAAGTCGTACATATATACAATATTTCGGGTTTGTCGAACGTCTACTAGGTCAGCGATTCAAAAAGCACGTGCAATACATGCATCCGTTCAGAATCACAACAAACGAACCGGCTGATCACTCTGCCATCACAATCACGGGATCCAAATAAAAACTGCGCTTGATGAGCGGAGCTTGTAATGCATGTAATGTCACAAATCAGAAACCATAACTTTTGTATTTGAATTGTCGCCGTTTTTATCAGTATTTCAGTGATATCACAATGGTTAGTTAACCTACCCATACTATTCATGGACAAACTTGTTTACTTGTACTGAGTGCAGATACTTATATCAGTAACTGGCTGTTGGATTACTTGAATCAGAAAATGGTTGTAAAAATAATATCATTTTCAACACCTAAACAAGACATGTGTTCCCAGTACTGGAATCGAAAGTGCGACCCGCGGGTTTGTGTTCTCTACCAACGATGCTAGCCGGCGGATAATTAGATCAGGGCCCATGTTCACCAAACCATTCACAGACTTAAGAATTAATAATAGACTAAGAACTATGAATACATGTTCGGCATATGAATATAATACAGGTTAAAAATGTTGCTTAAATCATAAATAATGGGCATTTCATGATAAACTGTGTATTTATTTGTGTTAAATTCAATTTTAGGTTGAACTTTATTATGGTATAAGAATATTACAGTTTAAAGAATATTCTTTATTTGTAGACGAAAGTCTAAGAATTGATTGGTGAATCATTGGGCGAATGAGACCATTTCACAGATATTAATGGGAAGTTTTATGCTATCGGCTATCAATGAGTCAAATGAGTCAACTGTTGAACCTGGTATCAAGGCCATGATCAGCACGTTAGCACACAAGATTTTTTTCTTTCACTTTTTGAACATTCGAATGTGTTAAATTGTTAAATGACGTTTGTTTGGTTCTTTTTTCATCGTACAACTCGCGATAAATTACAAACACCCCAGTAGACCAGTTCTTCTTGAATGCTCTGAGCTTTTTATGAGAACATACGTACATCCCAGCGACTAGTTCTTCCTGAATGCTCTGAGCTTTTTATGAGTACATACGTACAGCGTCAATAGCTGGGAGTTGGACTTTTGCAACTACCTAGTAGACATGAAAAAAATAAAAATTATTCATTTACATTCACAATTTTGACAAAATATGTTGATTATAATAACTGAGAAATAATGAAAAAATAGAAGTGTTGACTTAGGAGTATGATTTAGTGTGTACTAATGACGGGTTTTATTTTTTTCTAAACCAGGACTTAAGCTTTTCTCTTACCAGATGGCTGATTCGTGAGTGCAAGGCATAGTACGACATAATACAAACTTTCTGGCAACCATTTATCAATATCAATGATATTGAATCAGTGTAAATATAGCATATCAAATGCTTTTCGATTTTATGTCTCTTGGAAATAGCGCGAATTCTGACGAGCAATAATTAAGTCCGCATGTATTGTTCACAGATTTCGTCCGTCTGCCGGTGTAAGGTAACTTAGATTTGACCGTATTGTGTGGCAACAAGACTGTTGAATAACATACTTGGCTAGGTTGTAACTAAGCTCAGAAAGGTTTCGATTGTAAATTGTTTCTGTGTACATTGTTGAACCATTATTTCAGGTGCTTACATCACCGCTTTATTATGGAAACAAATGTTGTCTCCGTTCCTAATAATATGACATTGGAATATGCAGCATTTTTTATCTCAAGCAAAACTGAATTTTAAAATGCAATCGTTTTTGGAAACACTCCATAAGAAAATGTACAGATATTCCCCGATTAAAAAAAAATGTTGTTGAGCCGCTTGCGGCATGCTCCGTGTGTCCATTTAGCTTTCACAATCGTCGAGTGCGCGAGTTAGTGCGTGCGTGCGTTTGTCCGCCCAAGCTTGGTCGGGCTATCATGGCATTTATCGTGCAATGTTTAACTTTAAGATAACCACAAATGTTCACCATGAGGAAACGACGTATCGCATGGAACATCCGTGTCGATAATTGTGTCGCGTTCTGAGAAAACTGGGCATAATGCATGTGCGTAAAGTGTCGTCCCAGACTAGCCTGTGCAGTCCGCACAGGCTAATCAGGGACGACACTTTCCGCTTTTATGACATTTTTCGTTTAAATGAAGTCTCTTCTTAGCAAAAATCCAATTTTGGCGGAAAGTGAGGTCCCTGATCAGCCTGTGCGGACTGCACAGACTAATCCGGGACGACACTATACGTACATGCATTATGCCCAGTTTTCTCAGAACACGGCACAATTTATCAGGCATGACACGCGATAGACATGACATTAGTCGCCTTCTCAAAGTTGAAGGTCAAACTTAAGAGGTCAAAGGTCCAACATGGTCATGTTGCAGCTTGCTCAATAAATAACATCACAGTTGTTAAAATAACCAAGCCGTTTTTGTTTAGAGGATATGTCGATCATGTAGAATTAACTTGCCAGTACTTTTACTAAATACATATAAAAACAAGTTTATGTAAACATTGCACAACACCTGTGCTATCCAACCTTGAAAAACGAACAAAATAATTTATTAAAAAGGTAAACCATTTAAATTAGATAATAACTTTCGATCTTATACTGCTATATACAACAAGCTTAAAATTGTTGCAGTTTTAATTTAGTTTAATTTCAAAAGGCTTTCAGCCATTCATTTTGAGTGTAGTTGATAGTAGATTGTACAGACAAGGCAACAATGGTTAATACATTTTTTATAAATATCCTATAACATTCACCCGTGCAAATCATATACAATTATATATATAATATATATGACAAAGTACCAAATAACATATATATTTGCAATAACAAACGTGCAGCAATAACAAACGTACAGTAATATAATTGTTTTTTCTAAATTTATCTTGCTGGTATAGTGCCTAAATCCTCCTCATTTGAAGTTTTTTTTTTTTTTTTTTAAGCGGCCATATCATTACAAACATTCACTTGAACCAAATAAGGTTCAAAATGCGTCTGCTGGCATATTTTGGAAACATACGCCAAAGTCATATGTCAAAACAAAATATAACAAATTAATACTGTGTTTCTGATGGGGGTAGCGCAGTTTCACATATATTGCCAATCTATTTTGGATGCATAGTTTTACGTTCAATTGGCATTATCTTGTCAGTGAATTACACTTAGAAAAAGACGAGACAAAATCAGCACCAAATTTGCGAATTTAGCACAAAAAGTTCAATAAATGCACCAGGAACTAAACATAGCACGGACATGTCAATAAGCATCCCGAGGTAGCACTGGTCTATTCAGGTACAGTGATGTACAGGCAGTGTATATTACTGATATCAACAGAATATGAGTCTTGTTCTGAGAAAACTGGGCAAAATGCTTGTGCGTAAGGTGTCGTCCCAGATTAGCCTGTGCAGTCCGCACAGGCTGATCAGGGACCTCACTTTCCGCCTAAACTGGATTTTCGCTAAGAAGAGACATCATATAAACCAAAAATTCCATAAAAGCGGAAATTGTCGCCCCTGATTAGCCTGTATGGACTGCACAGGCTAATCTGGGACGACAATTTACGCACAAGCATTATTCCCAGTTTTCTCAGAACACGACACATATGACTATCACTCTGGAAAAAACGCTTGTGTAAAGAGGTCTCTTCTTAACAAAAATCCAGACTAGAGTGAAAGTGTCGTCCCAGATTAGCCTATGCGGAATGCACAGGCTTATCTGTGATGACACTAAACCCACATGCATTAAGCCCCAGAGAGCAACTCATATGCAGTCATGCAGCACCAGTCTGGTGCACCTGCAGTTCATCGTCTACCATTACACATTAGCAACATTTTATTGTACATGATATGTGAGAAAAGGTCAAAAGGATCATAGAAAGAATACTATTGATGAAGTGAAAAAAGCCCACTTTTTTCTTCATGATAAACACTTTGGAAACCCTCAATACAGGATCCTCTCTAAACTGGAATCCTCAATAAAAAGGACAATACTTCTGGTTCCATTTATTACTCTATACAAACACATGCACAATATCTTCGCAAAACCAGAATGCCCTAAATATTTGGCACAATATTACACAAATGTATTGAAGTTAGCACATGAGGGTTGTTCTTTATACATTGGTACAATAAGTTGTACATGTATTTGTAGTTTTACATAAAATATGTGTTTCTTAAAACGAATTAGCTTGCCCGTTTCGACAATTACCATACAAATGGTATGGCGTTATATAATATGCTTGGTTTCTCTACATTTATACAAACTAAATTGTTTGTTTTCTTGCCATGATGGCCGGGGTTAGGGCAAGCCAGATGTTACTGAAGAGAAAGCTCATTTCTACCTTACAGACTGGGTGCTTAGCAGGAAGACTTTCGGTATCTTTGAGTTACTGTGCTGCCTTGTAGGCAACTAGCTATATAATTGTTTATTTAATGTCTATAATTTTTATGTAAATAGTATATGACTTTACGTTTATATATATTAATGTATTTTTGAATTATATTGCATGTATGTTAAATCACTGAAAAGTGGAATTAAATAGTATATATATATATATATATATCAGAACAAGCCTCATGTGTTGGCTATATAAGAGCAGGCCCAATGTGACACTAAACCGTTTATCCCCCACTATGTAGGTGAAAGCCTTTTACAACTATGCCCATGGAGACGTTCATTTAAACTACATGTGCACATTATTTATATTATATTGCACTTTGTACTTGAAACATAGAATGCTGCAGAATGGAATCAGCCTAAGAGGAAACCCCACATTTCACAATGATTGATTCCCCATATGTATCAAACACTCAAATGTACAGCATTGTACGGCGTTACAGATGTGGGGACAGTGGTCTAGTGGTGGGATGCTTGTCTAGGGATCGAGAGGTCCCTGGTTCGAATCCCACTCGGGGCACTGGATTTTTCTGAGCAAAAAATTAATCCCATGCTTGCTCCTCTCCACCCAGGTGTATAAATGGGTACCTGTGAGGGAAATAAGTCAATGTGCCGTGGCTGCCTGGTGCGCCATATGTAAACGGACGACTTAAATCCCNACTTTTTTTTTTTTTTTTTTAACAGCAGGTCAAGTCCTAGTTCTATCCGCTTGCTACAGATTTTGGCCACTGATGACCAATGATCTTGGTATCTCATAGAATTCGTTAATGTAAGTCCACAATCCGTCAAGCACTGTTTTGCTCCAACCACTTGTTACAGATGTTGACCTCTTTAGGCTGGCCAGAACCGGTCAAGCACTGTTCTGCTCCAACCACTTGTTACAGATATTGACCACTGAAGGTTGGTTCATGCTCTTTGCGGCTCGTAAGATTCTTCTCACTTCCTCTGTTCGACCGTCTTTCACGGCCAGTAGGTAGGCAGACTTGAGTTTGCCACACAAAATGTATGCGTTGATCTGAAAAATACCAGTCAATACCAATCATTAAATAAAATTTCATATGAACATTTCAGATATGATTACATGTATTTTCATAACTTAAATACTATGCTTATGGTGGCCATTACCTTCATCAGAAGTACATGTATCAACATTGTGCAAATTTATGTGAGAAAATAGTGTAATGCACATTTTGGTAAAAGGGATATTTTTCATAAACAAAAGTGCTGTATGAATAATAGAGGATTGAAAATCACATCTAAGAAACTACTGTACAGTTGACGAAACATTGATCCCATATATGGTATGAGCTGGTTCCATATATGGTATGAGCTGGTTCCATATATGGTATTAGCTGGTTCCACATATGGTATGAGCTGGTTCCATATATGGTTTGACCTGGTTCAATATATGGTATGAGCTGGTTCAACATATGGTATGAGCTGGTTCCATATACGGTATGAGCTGCTTCAATATATGGTATGTGCTGGTTCCATATATGGTATGAGCTGGTTCCATATATGGTATGAGCTGGTTCCATATTTAGTATGAGCTGGATCCATATATGGTATGAGCTGCTTCAATATATGGTATGTGCTGGTTCCATATATGGTATAAGCTGGTTCCATATACGGTATGAGCTGGTTCAATATATTGTATGAGCTGGTTCCATAAACGGTATGAGCTGCTTCAATATATGGTATGAGCTGCTTCAATATATGGTATGCGCTGGTTCCATTTGTGGAATGAGCTGGTTCAATATAAGGTATGCTAATTCAAAATGTTTGTATGACAGGAACATGGTTTATTCAAAATTATGCAGTGCACATTATTAACTGCTTTAGAAAATTTAAGTGGCAGACACTTTTACCTCAATCTATCTATCTATTAAATAGACATATTAATGATTAAACCAAACCACTGTTACTATATTATGATGTGTACATCTTAACAGAGAATGTTAGCTTACCTTGTTAGCGTCCTTTCTCAGCATTTTGATGATATTCTCTGCCTCCTTGGCCTGAAGTAGTAACGTTATCTGTGTGTGCAAACTATCGGCAGACAACCATACAGCATATTAAAGAAGTACTTTATATAAAGGGACTAAATCACAGTCACAAGGTACTTGACAATTTTCCAACTCTTTGTCACAGATTGAACAAATAAAAGAACACTGTAATTCAGGAGACATAGACTCATACTGAAAATATATTTTTGTTTATATATAATGTATCATCCAAGATAAACCTTTGCAGTTTTCTGTTAGCTTTTATGGAATTTTGCATTTAAAGGAAGTCTCTTTTGAACAAAAAATCCAGTCTAGGCAGAAAGTGTTGTCATAGATTAGCCTGCCTCGGTGATGAATGTCATGGGGCTACTTCGTAATAAACACTGATGATCAGGTGTGAATAATTTTGTAGGGACCGAAAATTTGGTTTGAAATAGAGATGAATTTAAAATAAACAATGCACAATTTATTTCAATAAACAAGGTAAACATTGGGAGCCGGGAAAAAGTACCTAGTAGCGTTTTATTTGAAATAACTATATTAGAAACAGTGGTCATCAACCGTAGCTCAAACAATGAAGTGAAATGTCAAGTTTAAACTGTGAAAGGTCCATCTAATATTCTAAAGGTGTCTATGGCGTAGTGGATATGGTGTCCGCCTAGCGACTTGGAGGTCTCGGGTTCGATCCCCACTGTATGAGTGTTCTTTACATTACCCCAAAAGACACCAAGTACTGGTTTTAACAGGAAACAGACTCGAGGGTGTTACAATAAGCCTAAGGCTTTCGATGCAATCAAGCTAAACTAAATAGGTTGAAACTAATATTCTACAGACAGCAGTCAAATGGGTCAAAGCAGAACTCCAAACCCACCTCCTCGGGTATATCTGCCACGACAATAAGACAGGCCCCCAGTATTTCATCCATGACATCATCCGAGCTGTACTCTGTTTTCTCCACGAGGCCTAGCAACTCACGCAGGTTGTCATAGAAACGCAGCTTGGCCATCTCCCTAGCAACATGCGTAAATATCCCAACAGCACCCAGCTTGTATTCCTAGGCAAGAGAGAAAACAAACTTCTGTAAAATCATTTATATTCAACTGCATGAAATGTTGTGGTTTTCAAAATATGGCTTTTTTGTGGACAGGTAAAGGCGTCGATTTCCATTTTTTGAAGAAAAAGAAAGACGAATTTGTGTCGGCCATTTTCCGATATGTTTGTGTTAAATTCGTGGATCAGTCATTCCGTGATATCAACAAAAATTACTGTCCCTTGAATAATAATGATTTAATAGGATATCATTTAATTTCTTTCCAGATGTTGACCCAAAAAATACAGACAATGATGACATTGGCCCAATGCGCTAAAAATAAATACCAAATATTGATAAAGGTAAACGTAAACATAAATGAAGTGTCTGGGACAGGTGTCATTTACAAATCACCACTACATTTGTACATTTCCCAATGAATACCAAAGCAGCCTATCAGGGTTTTTGCATACATGCTGATAGGCTGTTTCTGCTTTCAAGTGACAATATACATATTTGTGTCGCATTCTGAGAAAACTGGGCAAAATGCTTGTGCGTAAATTGTCATCCCAGATTAGCCTGTGCAGTCCGCACAGGCTAATCAGGGACGACAATTTCCACTTTTATGGATTTTTTTTTTTAATTGATGTCTCTTCTTAGCGAAAATCCAGTTTAGGCGGAAAGTGTCATCTCTGATTAGCCTGTGCGGACTGCACAGGCTAATCTGGGATGACACTTTACGCACAAGCATTTTGCCCAGTTTTCTCAGAACACGCCACGTATATGTAGTTAGCTGACCTTTATGATTCTGAGTGCCAGAGTAAAGGATGTCTCCAGGTTATCACCACACAATAGGACCTGAAACAAACATACAAACAGAATAGACACTGTTCAAAGAATGACATTCTAGGCTATATGTATTTATCACAATGGTGTTATCGATAAATACATACAGGACAGCGGAATGCTCTTCCCCACCCCTTCTCAATTCCTTTACCAAATCTGTTCACTTTCACATTGATCCTGAAAAGTTCATAAGAACATGTATTGGTACAGCACTCTAGGCACACACATGGAAGAAATATCACACCCTTTAATAGCATATGAAACACACATTTTATTCAGAAAAACATGATTATCTGACCTGATTCAATTCAATTCAATTCAATGTTTATTGCTATGTGGCCTCTGGCCCTTGCAAGTACAAATAACATAGCATAGTCACACATTTCAATACACATATAGACAAACATACATATGTAATGGTACAGCTATTGATAATTAAATGTTATTCAGTAACGCATTTCTTCGTTCAAAAGCATAATACAAATAACATCGCATAGTCACATAATATAAGTAACATTGCATAGTCACATAATATAAGTAACATCGCATAGTCACATAATACAAATAACATAATACAAATAGCATCAAATAGTCACATAACACACGTAACATCGCATAGACACATATAGACCCAGCTATTGATAAGTAATTGCTATTCAGTAACGCATTTCTTCTTTTAAAAGCATAATACAAGAACATAGCAATACTCCTGATCAACTTTTCTTCCCTGGAACTCATGATTTTGTTAAATTTATTTGTAGTAGCGGGTGTAAAGTACTTGATGGGTACATAAATTTCACGAAGGTCTAAGTATGTTGAACATATAAGAAGAAAATGAAATTCATTTTCAATATCATTTTTACAAAAAAGAACACAACCTTTGGTCCATGTCGATATTCAAATAGCGACCCTGTTCAATCATGAGCTTATGGGAAGAAATTCGAAAACATACATACGCATTTCGAAATTTACGGATTGTTAAAATATTTAAATATTACTCAAATTCAAAGTTACTTTTAAATCCATTGTATGTTTTTAGTTTTGAAGAACTATTACACGCTCCTATCCACTGCTGTACAAAAATGTCTTTCAATCGTTGAGCATAATTTATAAAAAATAATGGTTTATTAACAACTGCTTGTTGTTCCCACACATAACCAAACCCTATGGATTGCAAGTGATTTCGTAATGAAGTAACCCAGTTTACGTATCCTATGTCATCAAAACATTTCAACATTTCATAGCACTTTTTAGTATGACGGGAATATGGTGTTTCCAGTAATCGTAACCAATATTTTACAACTCTCATAGATGAATAAATATGTATTGGATATCTACCACAATCACCTATAATAGCATTATTACATGAGTATATTGGTGCTGACATAAATCTTTTACATGCATACGTGTGAACTCTTTCTACAACTTCAAAAGATTTTAGCCCCCATAATTCCGATCCATATAATANTATATTGGTTAATTAAATCAATATTAACTTCCCAAGTTTCTAACAATATTACAATATCAAATTTTAAAATGTAATCTATGAAGGATGCATCATTAAGCTTCGATTTCAAGCCCGAAATGTTATATGACAATATTGAAAACAATGCAGGATAGTCTTTAGGACCTTGACCACAATCCTAGTCCACATGCTGTTCGGCACTGCCTACTGAAGGTATGGAAACGTTCGCAACATCCATCGCTTTGCCCTGGTCAAGCCTGCGGTGTGCACGCGCAAAAGTTCTGTTGTCCGATGATGCCTGACGTTGATAAAGTACACCATTCTTGTAGTAAGCCTGAATACCACGCTGCGACATCTCCTTGATTTTGTTACGTTGAAACAGTGTCAGCTCATTTGAAACACGAATGCCAGAGTCCCTGAGACGATCGCGTACTTTAAATATGTCTCCCTTTAGATAATATTGTTTAAAATTTACAAGGACCATCCTGGGAGAATTTTGTTGAATCGGCCTACATGTTTAATATCAACCACTTGATCATCTTGAAAGGGACTGTTCGGGACAGCAACATTGTATACATCTGATACAAATTTCTGTTTTGTTTTATCGACTGGTTCATTTTCTTCATCAGTCAGACCAAATACCCTCAGAGAATTTCTAACTTCAGCATATTCAATTTTCTCTAATCGTTTACCAATTTCGTTCAGTTCGGTACTATCTTTATCAAACATATGCGCAACTTCTTCAAACTCAGATCTTATGTTATATTGTTCATTTTCAATTTCACCAACTTTATTCTCAAGCGATTTTATACTTTTGGACAACGTATGCTGTTGTAACTCTATATTACCAATTTTTTCATTAATATCACTCAGATCTTGTTTTACACTTAACATTTCATGACGAACAGCCTGCACTTCCATACGAACATCGGCTATGAATTCGTTCGTCTGCTTGTTATAAGCCGCCGTAGTATTAACAATGTATTGGGTGTCCGGATTCACAAAATGGCCAACGTAGACATCATGCGGTGGGGTTGAATTCGAACTACTTGTATCGCGATGCATAGGGCCAGGGTTAAGTTCGACATCCATCGCTAATAGTAATATTCGCTGGTTATAGCCTCTGTACAAACATGCAAAGCTTGTCGTTTCGCCATATATATGTATAACACGGGTACAATCCATAAAATGTTGTGTAAGGCAATGTTGTGCATTACGTTTAGCAAATGTGGATAGTAAGTCTACAGAGTAATAAATGCCTTTAATATAGATACACAGACCCAAGGCAACCGACCTGATTACATGACAGTTCGAACTTGACAACATCTATGATAACAAAACTGAGTTCTAACAAAAACATTCCCTTTTTTTAAGCTAAGCTAAAACATTAAAGGAAATTAATAATCAATCCTGATACTCAAAAAATAAGGTGCATAGGTATAAAGTTACAAATGCCACGCTCTTGGGAAACGATGCTTTATGCATAGCGTAAAGTGTCGTCCCAGTTTAGCCTGTGAAATCCACACAGGCTAATCAGAGACATTACTTTCTGGTTTATGAATTTTTTTGTTTATAGGAAGTCCCTTCTAAATGAAAATGCAGTATAGGCAGAAAGTGGCATTCCTGTTTAGCCTGTGCTGACTGCACAGGCTAATCTGGGATAACACTCAACACACAATTATTAAGCCCCATTTTCCAAGAGAATGCTCATGTTTGGATTGATTCCCCATAGATGATGTTTTTTTCTAGCCAACACTTACCATGATGACAAGGTCATTCCTCACTGGCTGACCCCCAAACAGCGTGGGTAACTTTGACAGCCCGGCTGCCCGAGTAGCGAGAGCCTCCCCTGTGGGCCCGGAGAAACTGGCCTGCAGGTACTTGGTGACCTCAATCTGTAGGGCTATTGTCTTCATGTACCTGAATGTGGAAACATCGTACATGTTACATGTCAATGCATTGGAGTGAAAAACAGTAATTCAACATTTGGGGTGGAAAGAACCAGTAGTCCTAATATGGTAGGTTGTTATACATAATTGTTGTTGAGCATTCAGCAAAAGAGTTGTTATGAAAACCAGTTATGCAACATTTTGGAGTTAAAAGTACCGGTGGTTGTAATATGGTAGGTGGTTGTTCAGCAAACATGTATGGCAAAGTGTATTCAGGTCAGCACATTCTGTTTTTCCCCAACCTCCTGTTACCAGTGATCTCACTGTCATGATTTAAATAGAGAATATTTGTTGGAATCGGTGGAATATCGATTTTATTTCACGAGTGATCATAGAAAATTATATTTTCATTCGTGGCGCAGCCACGAGTGAAAATATATGTTTTCTATGATCATGCATGATTAAAATCGATTGAATCCAACAAATTTTCTTTTAATTTTATGCTTTTTTCACCGTTTATTTACATTGTAAAAGAGTTTAACTGAATAATTTCGCCGGAATAATGAAGTCATTTCGCCGGAATAATGAAGTCATTTCGTAAAAAAATGATGTCATTTCACAGTAAAACAGTGAAAAATAATGATATTTTTCACTTTTATTTTTCACTGTTTGAAACAGTAAAATATCAGTTTTATTTCACTGATATTTCTCAACAAGAGGCCCATGAGGGCCTGAATCGCTCTACTGGCTGGAATGTCAATGGAATGGAAAGGCATCATGCAAGG